>CM076968.1:36734904-36881065 GCA_039105355.1 Benthosema pterotum
ATGATTGGATCTAGTGCTGCAAAAGCAAATCATTCAGGTGGAACCAATGTCCATGTTTGAATCATGTAATCTCAACGATTCTTTTTTTCAGTGTAGATCTACAAGATCACAGCAATCCAGCACAGATCCAACTCAGGCGTCTAGAGGGTTTAAGTGGTTATTCAAACCAAGGCAATCAGAAAGGCAAAAAAGTATGAATGAATGGATAATTTACCATGCTTCTAGCCAATCAGAGCATGAGCCCGTCCTCTTTTAAACATCTGGGATCAGGGATTGGATAGAGAGAGAGAGACAGAGAGAGAGAGACAGAGAGAAGCAGAGGCAGACAGAGCCACAGAGAACCACCTAGCACACATCTCTCCTCCTCTAGTTGATATTGTGTTGTGCGTATATAATGCTGCTGCTGATGGAATCTTGCACCGCGGGATCATGGGAGCCGTAGTCATGCTTGCTGGATAAACCAGCAACGATGGGAGTTGTAGTTTGCTGTGGAGGAGCGACGATGTGCTGATCAAAGAGTCCTCTTTTTCTCCATCACTCTCCATCTCTCCATCTCTTCATACATTCTGTTTCCCTATATTTCTCATCCTCCTTCCTTCCTTCCCTCCCTCCCTCCCTCCCTCCCTCCTTCCCCCTCTCTCTGTCTCTCTCTCTCTCTCTCCGACCTATCTCCTCATCCTCTATCTTCTGCTCATCCCTCTGTCAGTCTGTCATTGTTTTGTTTACCTACCCCAGTCCTATACAGTAAGCTCCTTTGGTTTATCTCTTCCATTCCTCTCTCCTCTCATCCCTCATCGCCCCCATCTCTCCTCTCCTCTCCTCTCCTCTCCTCTCCTCTCCTCTCCTCTCCTCTCCTCTCCTCTCCTCTCCTCTCCTCTCGTCTCCTCCCCCCCCCCCTCTCCTCTCCTCTCCTCTCCTCTCCTCTCCTCTCCTCTCCTCTCCTCTCCTCTCCTCTCCTCTCCTCTCCTCTCCTCTCCTCTCCTCTGACTTGGTGTGAGGAGCAGTGACATGGGCTGTCGTCTGACCAGGAACAAGGTGAGTGAGATGCGATGAGAGACAAACAAGGTGTATGTATAAGGGAGAGAGAAACAAACACACAGAGATTCATATTACAGACAGACAGACAGACAGACAGACAGACAGACAGACAGACAGACAGACAGACAGACAGACAGACAGACAGACAGACAGACAGACAGGGGGAAGATACAGAGGTCACAGTGTATTAGTGTCAAAGCGTATTGGAGCAGAACAAGTTTCTTCAGGGTACAGAACACATCTCTCTCTCTATCAGTCATTCTCATTCGGACACAACCATGTGTGTGTGTGCCATGTGTGTGTGTGTGTGTGTGTGTGTGTGTGTGTGTGTGTGTGTGTGTGTGTGTGTGTGTGCGTAGTACAAAGCCTTGCAATGAGAATGTGCACTGTGTGGGTGGGTGTGCATGCATGCATGAATGTGAGTATGTGTATTATTGTGGTGTGTGTGTGTGTGTGTGTGTGTGTGTGTGCGTGCGTGCGTGCGCGCGCCGCCCAAGGCCATGCATTGAGTGTGCATTATTGTCCAGAGTAAGTGAAAGCAGAGGTTAGTGTCCGTATGTATGTGTGCGTGCATGCATGTGTGTTTGTGTATGTGTGGGTGTTGTTTGACCTCAATATATAAGCCCATACTGGTTGGTTTGTATGACAATTATTTCAAGCAGCAAATGTACTACTCTCATGTTACATATTATGTCCACTATAACTGCCTTTCGCTTTTGGATCAAATGCACTGCAACTAGATACTGTAGATAGATAGTTGGTTGTTGCTTAAAAAGCAATGATGTAAAATGTTTTCAGATGTAAAAATAACAATACTGCAATGTATCAATGTAATACTATTATGTTACAAGCAGAAGTACAGAATTCAACATTTACTTGAGTAAAACTCCAAAATATTGACATCAAAATTTACCAAAAGTAGAAAAGTACTCATTATGCATAATCTCACAATCTGTAACAGTACTTATTGTGAAGTACTATTTTGATGTTGATGAGAATGACAGCAGGGATGATCATCATGACAGATGTGAGGGCTTATTTCATTATGGGACAGTAGTTAGCTCATTCACAGGACAGGACAGGTCCAACAGAATAGAACATAAACATTGTATGTCTAACATTATGTTTTCACCTCCGTCTGTGTATGAGAGTCAGTGAGTGAGTGAGTGAGTGAGTGAGTGAGTGAGTGAGTGAGTGAGTGAGCGAGCGATCAATCGCTCACTGGCCTCTGGCATAATTAACCAACCCTAACACTCAGAAAAGAGACAAAAATGCTACTGGCCCTAACCCCTAAATGTTATAATCTAACCCTGACCCTAAACTGTTACAATTAGGTTACAACCCTAATAGGTAACCAATACCTAGCTCTGAAATCCCTTTTTTTTTCTTGCAGCATTTTGGGTCTCGCTTCACTTGAGGCAAATGACCTCACTAGCTGGGTTGGTTCAGTGTTCCATCAATAAATTTTATTGCATATGAGCACCATAGGTCCAGTTTCTCTAAAACCTCGTTGAGGTGGAGGAAATTGTTGTTAAACATACACTTTTTGATGTTTGCACAAAGTTTGAGTATGTACATTCATGTGAGAAGAGCAGGAAGCAAAAAAGAAAACAAAAAAAAAAAAAAAAAAAAAAAACACAACCACACCACAAGTGTATAATTTATATTGTAACAGGTTACAACATACTCTCCCATACAGATTAGACAACATTACATGTACTGTATATTAAAATGATGTTCCATTTGAAGGTTAAGGTCCACTTTATTGTCCCCGAGGGGACATTTGTCCTCTTGCATGTGAACCATGCTGAGCAGTGAGCATCCACATTGCAGCGCCCACCCGGGGACCTACTCCAGTTGTGATGCCAGTGCCTTGCTCAAGGGCAGTGGCTGAAAAGGCAGCGAGGGCGGTTCTTCACTGCATAGAATCAGTAGAAAATGAAGAAACATACCCTACTTTGTCATCATTTAAAATAATTGGGACCAACATGAAAACGAATGATTTAAAATTGGTTTGATTAATGGCATTATAATGCAACATTTAAGCCTAAATTTAAACTATATATTTTACATTTTTCTATATATTTTTGTGATGGGGTGTTTTCCTGCAGAAAGACAAAGTGTCAAACTATTCATCGGTGCTTTCTCAGATCATTGAATGCATAAAAGATAAAACTTTTGCTGTCGGTCAGAAACCTACATAATCTCATATTTCTGTTTATTTTTGGCATGAAAACTTTGCTCAACATACTGATCGACTTACTGGATAACTACTGTTGTCTGTCTGCTGACAACCACATGCTTTATATAACATTTAATAGGCCTAGATTTTTGTCACCGCTAACCCCTTATCCCTTAACTTCTTTGTTATTGAAAAAAACATTTTTCAATAGTTAAAATGGCCATGCAGTCTGCAAGTACACAATGTGTCAATATTGGCATGTTGAACTATTCCATAAAGTTTATCAAAATAGTAAAAAAAAAAAAAAAAAAAGGGGGATAAGGGGTTTGGGATAAGGGGTTTAGCTTTTAACGAAAAACGGGTTTAATTTAATGAAAATGGAGCCCAATAGGTATAGACTCTGTTGGGTGCTAAAACTGATAATTTTAATTAAAAAAAATCTTCAAGCTCAAGCAATTTCTGAGCTTGTGCTACATTCCGAGCTTGCACATTTGCTATTTGTTATGATTTTGTGTGACACTGTAGTGTGATCAAGTAGAGTATTCATTTACCAAAAAAAGGTGAAATATGGAGAGGTTTCTCCCTGACAGCAACGATAATATGCAATACAATCTACACAATCTCTAGAGACTGCCTTCTATAGCTCCTATTACCTGACTCCCACATTATATTTCCTGTCATCATTCTAATGAACAGAAAACTAGAAAGATGATAGGTCTTTCACCTGACTTCACTCTTTTGCAGTCAGAGCTGCACCACTACGGAGTGCTTTTGAAACGCTCTGTCTGAGGAGATCAGGCTGGCTGAGTCCATGCCTTGTCTGAACCCATTAAAGGACGACTTCACCCATTGTCAGCCTATTTCCCTATAATTGGTCCTCACTTCCCCATCGATGATGTCACTGATGTGACTGTCAGATGCAGTCTAGCGGTATGCGCACGTCGCTTGACACCTCCACTATATAACATTTAACAAGTCACACAATGAACCCTTATACATATTAAATACAAGCTCAAGAAAGGCTGCTGGTAGGGGTTTATTATAGCTTGCCGTCGGAATGCTACCTATACTGGCATTGGGTTGTTGGGCAATGAACTAAACTGAAAATCACACTTTCATTGTAAACATCTTTTCAAAAGCCTCTTGGATACCTCTTCTAGATACCACTGTGCCAATGGCTAAAATAAATTTCAACTTTATTCAATGGCCTACAGGCTACAGCCAAATAACTGCAACTGTGGTAAAATTGTCATGTAAATAGGGATGAGAAACCAAATGCAAGCAACAGGCAAACAGGTAAACTTAGTCATATTAATTAGTGACAGGTCCTTTGAATTGAATTGATATGTATTAACTGAGCTCCGGTACTTCCATATGCAGGGATAAATTACAGGACATGGATGAATTCATGCAACATTGAACTACGAACCATCAAGAGCACAAAGCAAACACAGGATTGAAATAGACACAAGAGAAATGGGCACAGGTGGAACCAAAAACAATCAACACTGGGATAGGGTGGTGAATTAACAGGACAAGGTGGAAACACTAGGCTAATCACAGTACAGGTAGACAAGGCAGGTAAGCAGTAACGCGTGAGACAGGAAACAATGCTAAAAAATAAAAGCACAAAACCAAACAATAAGGAACACATGAGCAGAGACAAAGATTGAATAAAACAAAGAAAAGTCTGCACACAATATTTGTCTGCCCCCGTCTTTATTAACCTAACTATGTTTCGCCCCCCCGGAAGCCCGGAAGTCCTGTAGATCAATTCAAAGTCCACACTGGTGTTTCTAGCGAATCCTTCAAAATAAGGCTTTTGCAGAAAAATGCTGCCAGTGGTTAACAGATGAATTTATGCTCACAAGGAAAATGTTGATTTTAAGGAAAAACATTTTTATTTTGTTATTTTATATGGTATTAGCATGAATTGTTTTTACAATGATTTGGTTGTCCCACTTGCACACAAGTGGGTCACTTTCAGCCCACAGTTTGAGAATGACTGGCTTATTATCGTTTTTTATCTTAACAACAATGGCTTGGTTCGACACGAGACAAATACATGTAGGTGTAACAAAAACACTGCGTGTCTATATTGGTTTAAGTGTTCATTTGGTTGATTACTGTCCTTGCAGTTTGTCTTTTGCTTTACTGACTGCATTCATCGTATAATTGCTGTGGGGGCGTGAGATAATGAATGGCAGATAGACTCTGTACGGCATTTTATAGCCTCTAGTCTGCATTGTGGGTGTTTTAGTCCACTCGGAGAGAAAGAGACAGAGCATTCCATGCCCATCCGCTTATGCATTACCCCTTGTACCCTTGCCGGGGTACAAGTCTGTCTGTCCGTCTTTTCTGTCTGTCTGTCACTGACCACCAGGCAGTGGTGTCAGCCTGAGAAAGAAAAATGGAAGGTTTGAGTCCTATACGCCTATACCTTGGTTGTTATGTTGAATCTGGAAACAACTACTACTACTGTTTAAGACTGTTAATATGTTCAAAATACATAGATAAATTAAATTAAATCAAATCAATAAAAATCTGTAGTCTATAAAAATCGTTCTCAGTTGTTCTTCTCCAGTTGGCTGAGCGCTGTGTGATGTGTTGTGGCTATGTATGGCGTCACCTGTGGATCTGATTTGCCTTCAAACAGGTAAATTGCCAGTGTGGGCGTTAACTTAAAAGTACTACACTACACTACACCCCAGGTCAGTTGTTTAACAACTTTAACCCCTGCAGTGATATTTTTCTGGCCATGAATGGGTACTATACTGTAGATCTGCTATTTTCTGTTAGCCTAACAGAAAATTTGTCTTCTATTTCCTTATAGTCCACAAGGTTGTGGGTTCGATTTCTGGGTACTGCCAAATCCGTGTATGCTTAGCATGGCAAGGTTTCACTCTGAGGAAGACAATGCAAAACAATAATAGAATGCAGACTACCAAGTGCTCCAGTTTCTATTTTTCAATTGTTTGTGTAGTCTCTTGACGTGCTTGTGTATTATTATTATTTTCTGAAGCAAGTTGTCTGTATTGAGCATCGCTGAGCCCTTATACCTTCTGCTGGCTATAGCATGTAAGACTTCTTTCTGACCCACTTAGTGAAGCAGGAGTATGAGCCTATGAGGTCAATTCCCTGGGAAATTGGATACAGTATAACATAGCTGTTGAAAAGAAACTACTTATCTCCTTTTTTTTCTTACCTTCCGTGCATTTTACACCCTACTAATCATACTACAGCATCACACAATAGCAATAGCAGATCCACAAGCTCAAAGGTGGGATGAGGTTTTCACCTGACAGAGACGACGCTCCAAAAAACACTCCAGCCAGGTGTGAACATCCGGTGCCCGAGGATCCCATCTGGCCTACAGATGGGATCTTTAGCAGGTGTTGTTGCCATTAGAATTCCCACAATTATGCAATCACTGACCTCATGGTGATGTCATCTTGCGGTGGGTGAGACGCTTTTCCTCTGTTTTTCACCGTCTGTATCAGCCACTCCTGGAGCACGGTGACGTCACTATCAGGCTAAACCAGAGGTTTTCAACCAGTGGTCCGGGGACCACCACTGGTTCCAGCTAAGTTGGCTAACCAGATGAAAAGTAAAAATAATAATAATGGATTGCATTTTATAGCGCTTTTCCAAGTACTCAAAGCGCTTAACAATGGTCCATTCATTCATACATTGGGAGCCGGGATTCGAACCGCCCCCACACATCTTTAGACGACCTGCTCTACAGCCGCCCCAAATATTAATCTTCTGAATTAGTATTAAGCCTACTCAACTAAAAGATTAATGGTCATTTTGATCTGTATGTTTGCCTGTTTTGTTTCCCAAATCCAGCCTGGTATTGTGGACAAAAGCAAAAGAAATCTTTGGGGTATGTGGGGCTAAAGTGTTAATTCAAGCGTCGTCTAGAATCACTCCTCCTAAATATGACATATTTTCCATACGGTTTACCAATTTAATTTGATGATTGTTTTGTTTTTCTGTTTCTTTCCCTCTGTGTGATATGTTTTATTCTATCTGTACAAGATCTTTCAATGTTGATATAATCCTCACTGCTTTCGGAGAATGCCATCACTTAAGCCCCTGGAGGGTTTCTTGGCTTTCCCTACACATCTTTTAAGAACTTTGTAATGTTTTTAAAATATTTTGTAGGTGAAAATAAACAAACAAACAAACAAATGCTTAATAAATAGTGGGCCCTGGTATCAAAAAGGTTGAAAACCCCTGAGCTAAACCATCATGTGGGTTCGACGGGTTGTTGCAAGTGTAGAACTCGTCTGGGAGGAGGGCAGTGGCGACTGGGTATCACTCATCATGCGCATGGATGCATTACATTATGCATGGATGGATTACATTATGTACAAAGGTAAATCTAACATTTATACTGTTCCATGTACCTTCAGACCAAAGGTCACGACTCTTCTCACCACCAACACCGTCAGGAGGAGCTTCACTTCCTGGATGAGTACGGCCAGCCAATCACAGTGCACTTGGACCGGAGGAAGGGGCGGGGCCACAGGAAGAGGTCGTCTCAGTACGCAACGGAGAGACACTGGGAGGCTCTGACGATGAGGATGATGGACGAAGAGGAGCCTCCGCGAGAAGGATACAGTACTGGGTAAGAGCCGAAGATGATCTGTTTGTTACTGCTGCATATTTAGTAATTTGATATCTTTGATTCAACAATCAAATTATGTGACCTCTCTCTCTCTAGGCCCTACTGTGGTCACATGGCTGTGTCACCTGACATGTACCCAAACAACAATCACATGATCATGCCGTCGGACCTGTACCCGGCCAATGGCTACTTGCCCAGCATGTCACCTGACCTCCACCAAGCCAATCGCTGCCTGCCTGGCGCTTCCTACAGCCTGGACCACCTTGACAGAATGGACTATCAGGTATTTGATTACAGCAGTTCTCAAAGTGGGACCTGGATGTCCCCCTCTGGGGTCGTATCTCAACATGTTGTCACTAGCTTGTAAGACCTGTTATTTTCAAAAAACATTTTGATTGAAACACAACAAATCTTGCATTGGAGTAGGCTACCTAAGACACTGTACTTATCATACAAATTATTGTATTATAAATCTATATGCTATAGCCTATGTTGCAGTAGCGTGCGTCGGACATCAGACTGGCCCAGGCTAGGCCCAAGCCTAGCCTGGGCCAGCCTGGGCCAGCAAATTAATTCGGAGCCATGGCCCGGGCGGTCCCAATGATGCTACGCCTCTGCTATGTTGTCTTCTACATATAGTACAAGCATTATATGGGAAAAAAGGGGTCAACCTGCAGGTAATTGCAAAAAAAACAAACTCAACTGATTTTGAATCTTTAATAGGCCCAGAATAACATACAAAAAGTTGCCTGGAATTGTCTGGGGGGAAAGTTGTGAAAATAGCCTCTAAAGTATGAGACTACAAAAAACGTTTTTTTGTCCCTTCCTGCTAGATTTCACCATGCTAAACTATATAACAATTTGATTGAATGTTTTACCAAACATTTCACAGTTGTTCCATATGTATTTCATGCTGTAGAATCCAGTTCTGCAATGTATATTTTTGTATTGTGCATAATTATTGAATTTATCAGCATATTCACACATGGGCGGAAATGACGGGTTTATCATACTCTGCTCGGTTGATCAGTATGTATCTTTTCCTGTAGATTCAATTTCTGCAATGCACAGTACATTTTTGTATTGTGCATAATTAATGACAATTAGTATATTTGACACATAGGCGGAATTAATTTGATATGTTGATGTGTATGTATAATTAGATTGTTTCAGTCCAGTAATAATGTCATTTGACCTTGGACTAATTGCAACTAAAAAAAAAAACTCAACTGATTTTGAATCTTTAATATGCCCAGAATAACATACAAAAAGTTGCCTGGAATTGTCTGAGGGGAAAGTTTAGAAAATTGCCTGTCAGGTATGACCCTACCAAAAAAAAACAAAAAAAAAAACAAAAAACAAAAACGTCTTATTGGCAATTTTTGCTAGATTTCACCATGTCAAACCCTGTAACATTTTGATTAAATTGTTTACCCAACTTTTCTCAGTTGATTGTTATTTAGTCCTGTAGAATCAATTTCTGTAATGGCCATTTTTATATTGTGTATAATTAATAAGATAATTTGCATATTTGACATGGGTGGAAATAACAGGGAAAACCCTATAGCAATTTGAGTTTTGATATTGGGAAATTTGATTTACCAAACTTTTCTCAGGTAATCTCTGTATTCTTCCCTATAGAATGCAATTCTGCAATATATCTTGAGCATATATAATTTGATAATTAGCAATAGCATATTTGTCAGATGGGAAGAAACAATTTGATAATCTACTGTATATGGATAATTTGATATTTGATTTGAGATCAACTGACAAGTGTTATTAAAAGTCATTTGTCTGATGCATTAGTACAAAATCACTGTCACTCTCTAATAAGGAAAAAGATGTCTGAAAAGGATGTAGGATTTTTTTCTGCTTTGCCTTTTCATCTTGAACTCTTTGACCTCTTCCCGGGAATTCTTAATCATTTTCGTCTTCTCCCTTCATTTCCTGGGAGGTTTTCTGTTCAGGCTTGGTGAAAACTCTGTGGGTGAACCAAACTGGGACAAGACCATTGACTGTTGTCTGTTGCCACTTGCAGGCATTGTCCTCTGGTGTACGATAATCAATATATATCTGAGTACACTGTCTCCAGATGTTTAAATTCCTTCAGATTTTCTGATCAGTTCTGTCTTGTTTTCATCACTATGTACTGTACTGTAGAAAGGCTGACTTAGCCCCTTCCCTTTTTTGTCAAGTGTCTCTGATGATTCTAACAAGCCTTTCACAACTTCTTCATCTATGGCTTGGCCAGTCTTTAAATGCCTTGCCACTTCTGATGCGAATTGATTCATGTGCATGGACATCTATCTGGTCAACTTGTTAATTTTCAGCACCTTGGATAGTTTCTTTTTGTTTTGAACTTGTCAGTTATCAGTAAGTTCTCTTCAATAAGCTCTTCTCTAAGCCCCACCTTTTGGGGTGGGGTTTGTTCACTGTCCAATGCCAATCCATATACTTTAGCAACTGTTGCCATCCAGGTCAGGCTTTCCTTTTCAAGCTTTCCTCTTCCAGCATGCCCATTGGACACGGCCGGATTGGGGAGGGGCTTAGTGAAGAGCTAATTCTCTTTGGCCATGAGATTCTGCCTTGAGTGATGTACTGAATCCTCCTTGCATGAGACCACACCTGACTTTGACCTCTTTGTTCAGTCACCTCAATTATGAAGTCTCCATGAACTGAGTGGAATGTGTCTCCAGAAAAAACTTTTTCCATCCTACAGGATTTGTTTGGTGCAAAGTTGCTAGTGTTACATTCAACACATAAAGGTTGTTCTGCCAGTAATTGTTTTCTACTGAATTTATCAATGCAAGCTTTGTTAAATCATCATTCAGATACCCAATCGTTGTTGTTCTGACCAGTGTTGTTTAATAATAGCAAACAATATTCTCAATTCTGGGTTCAAGATTGAGGTTCTTCTGAGCATAGGGCCGGAACGAACCATTTCCATTGACAACAAGCTGCTATCATCTGTCCCAACAGCCAGGAACCTTGGTGTTGTCCTGGACAGTCAGCTCTCGTTCAAAGCACACATTACAGCTATCACCCGTTCTTGTAGATTGATACTTCAGACATCACCCTGAGCCTATTCCTAATGTGATCCTGGGCTCTACACACCCTCTGCCACCCTGCTTCCTTCAAAGCATAACTCCCTCGTTACTGTTAACTCCATCCTTACTGGCATACTTAAGCCTCTCCACTGATCCAACATACTACAGCTTCCTTGGTCCCTCCATTGGCTCCTGGCTGCTGTCTGCAGTACGAATATTGGATGTTGGCATTCAAAGCAAATACAATATGGAACTATATATCTTGTCTGATCGCATCCCACAAGACCTCCAGAGCACTCAGATTAGCCGACACAGAGCCGAATGCGAAACAGAACTGCAGATTCGCTCCCAATCTTCAGCCACAGTCTAAAAACGCTCCTTCAGACTTCATCTTAGCCCATATCACTTGCCCTAGCCTCGACCTATGCTATGGAAAGGCTCAACTTAGTATCTTATTTTGCAGTTAGCAAACATACCGTATACCATTCTTGTAAACATGGGACCATAGTGTTAATATATGCATATAGAATTTCTATTCTTACATTCCTAGCTTATATTTCATTCATAGTGACTATGTTGTATGTTTATGATGTAATGCCAGAAACAAACAATCAAATTACACATACACATCAACATATCAAATTAATTCTGCTTATGTGTCAAATATACTAATTGTCATTAATTATGCACAGTACTGTACATTGCAGAAATTGAATCTAGAGGAAAATATACATACTGAACATCCAAGCAAAGTTTGATAAAACTGCTTGACAAATTGTTATAGGATTTTTCCTGTCATTTCCGCCCATGTGTGAATATGCTGATAAATTCAATAATTATGCACAATACAAAAATGTACATTGCAGAACTGGATTCTATAGGTGGACATACATATGGAACAACTGAGAAATGTTTGGTAAACCATTCAATCAAATTGTTATATAGTTTAGCATGGTGAAATCTAGCAGAAATGGACAAAAAACGTTTTTTGTAGTCTCATACTTTAGAGGCTATTTTCACAACTTTCCCCCCAGACAATTCCAGGCAACTTTTTGTATGTTATTCTGGGCATATTAAAGATTCAAAATCAGTTGAGTTTGTTTTTTTTGCAATTAGTTGCAGGTCAAGTCATATTATTACTGGACTAATAATTGTCTGTTAATGTTCCACAGGGTTCGGAGGTGCTCCCCTTCCAGCCTAACTCAGAGAGCTGTCTGATTGGCTGCTGCAACACAGATGGAGCGGAGCCTAACAACTTTGCCACACAGGTATGTACACTGCTTTAAAAATAATCATTAAAAGAAATAACACTTTACAAGCCATCTCGGCTTTGTGTCCACACTGGATACAGCTCGGCAAAAGTGAATTGTTCCCAGTTTCACAATAAATTAGAATCTAATACATAACAGTAAAATAAATGTTTCCATTCTACCATCCGAACCTCTATGTGTACACATAACCCCTTATTTGAGGAACACTGGCCTAATCTCTGGATTTCAGGCAAAACATAGCATAATGTGACTTACTTTTCCCTAAGGGAGGGGAGGAGCGGTTAGCTCCTTATATTGTCACCCGTTCTCTCCTACTAGCATGTCACCCTGCATTTGATTTGATTTGAGTTGATCTGACTGCTGTCCCCTGCATTTAACCCATGCTAACGTGGGATTTATTCTTAGTTGCATGTGACGCTAGTAGCCTATCATGTGCTGAAATGAACCATTCTACCAGCTTGGTGCAATAGTGTTAACTGTCTTTGTGCGAACACAAGAATTACCTATGTGTCTTTGTCACAGCTTTCACGGTCAAAACCCTTATTTTGAAGCCCAGATCTCTTCTGGTTTCTGGTGTCATTACCTTTCTGCTCACTAACCCTCTGTGCAAGAACATCCGGACCACGAGTCCCGGATGTGCTGTTCAGTCCCATTGGAAATAGCTGATTTGCCGAGAACAAGGACATTGAGGGGGCGAATCTGAGATAATGCCTTTCGAATGCATTGGATAGAATGGGTGCGGGGCATTTTTATTTTTTTTGCATGGTGGCGCACACCTACCTATGTGTATTAATGCTCTAGTTATGCTGAAATATTTAGTAGTTCCGGTCATATAAAAATAAATGTGACCTGACTGGACTTCCTTTGTTTCTGCAGTCTGAGTATTCATCTCCCTGGATGTCAGAGCGCTCCCACCTATCCGCCTATCACATCCCTTACAGCAACATGAGCACCGATCTGGGCTGTGGAACCAGCAGCTCTCGCCACCAGGCGGCGCTCTCCGAGGCCGAGACGGACGCTGTGTCCTCACTCCCGGGCCACACCGCATCCTCCCCAGGCTCCTCCCCTTCCTCTGAGTCGCTGGTGTCGTCGGAGCCCTGCAGCGACTCTGGTTTCCACAGCGTCAGCACCGGGGAATACCGACACTTCCAGAAGATTCACTCCAGACACACCCACGCCCCACCCCTAACGCTGACACGACCCGGTGGCCACTCCCCTCGGGAGCAGAGAGCACGCTGGGACTTGGAGTCCATCCCTGAGATGACCCTTATGCCCATGACCCCGCCCCCGGAGCGCCCCCAGTCCTCCAGGTGCATTGTGGGTAGCAGCACGATGGCGACTGTTCAGTTCCACAGAGCGGAGAGAAGCCCCACCCACCAACGCCCCCCTCCCTCACAAATCACAGGTACAATCATTTGATTTGCTCATGGCTGGAGGGGCGGGACCTCAGGTTTTATTGGTTACTTTTTAGGAGTACCAGATACAGGCTCAAAACACAACGCTTCATGCCACATGAAGATCAGCTATTTTAGATGCTTTTGTGTGACGCTGTAGTAAGAAAAAGTATGGCATTAACGTAAAAACACAAAATGTGCTAAAATAAAAGCTTTCCTTATCAGACAACATCACACTGCAACCAGTATGGAGGCTGGCTTAAAAATAACAGCACTCACATCTAAAAAATGCATTCCATCAGTCTCTCAGCTGCAGTCTTCTCCCCAGAGCGGAAGAAGAAGGCTTGACTCCTTGGTTTTCTGTACATAACCAGCGACTCTCCAATCCAGTTGTCAGTAAAAAACATCTCTAGTCCTGTGATCAGTTGTGATACGCAGGTTGTGGTGACACTGCTCTGCCAGCAGACATTCATGATGCCTAATTTATAGCATAGCATTTATAGCCTAATCTGTAGCATGATTATGCAGTGTCCCCAAAATGAGCTCATTATAACGTGCACATCCGCAATGCATTATGTGCTTGTACAGTAGGTTGGCTGGACATGGCGACTCACCAGTGCAAAAACATGGGACATTAAATATACAGAAAAGCACTCTGGCAAAACAACAGGCTTGGTTGCTAGGTGATGTTTGCAGATTTTATTCCATGCAACCGGTAGGGATGTCACGATTATACGTTGACGATTAACTGTCGATTAATTGTGTTATTAGTACTGAATGTTACAATTTGATCATCTGTTTGCCTTTTAGGCATTGGGCAGATTATGACAAATAGCCTAATGCAAAGAAAGCCAAGACAAACAAAGAAATATTAGTAATATATTTTTTCTTTCCAAAACATATAGCCTATAGACAAAAAAATATATATCTATCCAACTTATTTTGCTATTTTTGAAAAATGTTAAATGTTTCTGACTGTGTTGCGATTCCTCAACCTGTTCAAATCTGATTATGTGAAATATTTAAAACACCTGGCACCTATGTGCATGATTCACTCTCAAAGTAAAAACAACTGGTCTATTCTCACTGCCATGTAACATCTCCATCTGTCTTTGTGTACTGTAGGGTGCCATACTGAGCCATGCCAGCGGAGGGCACTGTGGTTGCAGCAGCAGAAAGGAGGCGGAGCTCTTGAGGCTCCAGGGCGGAGCCAAACCATGTCGAACCTAAGCGACAGCCAGCGGCGACGAAGGGCCAGTCACCCGCACACCACAGAGCTGAGACAGAGTAACACCGATGAAGTCGGTGACGCCATGAGACCCAGGACCAGGTCCAGTTACCCCAGCAACTGCCTCCCCAAAACCAGTCACCCCAGTTTAGACCGACCCGGCCATGCTGGCGTGGAGAGAAACAGTCTCGGTTTTCCCAACGCACCACAAAGCAACCAGGGAACCAGACGTCAGGGGGAGAAATGTACAGGAGGAGAGGATGAGTCTCTCTCCAACAAGAGACCAGCTTCTGGGTCCAGCAGCAGTACGCTGGACTGGCACAAACTCCAGTCTTTGGGGAATCGACCCAGCAACCCCAACCCCAAGGTGTCTTCACCTGGCCTTCTCTACGCCACACTGCAGTGTGGCACGGGGGGAGGCGTGACCCCTCCTCGCTCGCCCACCTCTCCCCGCTCCAAGCTGGCGATGTCCAACAACCAGAAGCTGGCGCGGAACCAGCTGCTCAGGGCGCGGGCGTCGCGGCTGGCCCGGGAGCGCAGCGAAGTCACCACGGACGAGGGGGAGGAGCCTGGTGGGATGGAGGAGGGGGAGGAGGACGGCGGCTGCGGCGGTGGGGGGAGGGGGTGGGAGGGGAAGTACTGGAGCCGCACAGAGAGGAGGCGCCAAGTGGCGTTGAGCCGCCTGCAGCGGGAGAAGAGGGGTGGGGAGGAGCAGGCCCCGGGGGGTGGCTCTGAGGGGTCGTCCCAGATGGTTCTGGAGCTCAGCCACAGGAAGCAGAACCTGCTGCGGAACAGCAAGATGCTCGACGACTGGACCACGGTGGAGGAGCTGCTGACACACGGGACGAGAGTGGAGACGGACAACCGGCTGTGTCCCAATCTTCTGTTATCTGTTACAACTGTCTGAGCTCGCACTCTACTGCCTCTGTTATCTGCTACTACTGTCTGATCATGACCCACAACTCTGTTATCGGCTACTACTGTCTGATCATGACCGACAACTCCGGTTAAATCTCTGTTATCCATTATATCAGAAAGTACTGTCTGACAGGAACCCAGCACACTATTTGCTACATTGCTGCATTGTTGCTTATTGATCCGATTCCTTATCTTTTTCTACCATTGGTATCGTCGGTGCTAAATATGGTGCGCTGTACTGCTTTCGTTTTAATTTACGCAGTTAATCAAAGGTAGAGCATTTCAAAGCAATACATTTGTTTTCCACTTCAGGATGAAAAACTGCGAGTTGTCAAAACATATTTTAATATTTAATTATACTATAATGAATAAATAATGCTTTTTTGTGGGTTTCACAGCCAAATGTTTATTAGTGATGATTCACCAGGAGCCTGGATGGCTTTCTATATATAGTAGCAATGCTATGCCCCTCCAATACATTTTTTGGGGGATTACATCTTTGCATACCGGTACTTATGCCATACATTGTTTGCCATTAAGTCTATGGACCTTAGTGTTTCTTTAAGGCAATAAAAGACATAAGTCGTGATGTATATATTAGCCTGCATGACCTAACCAGATATGGTTTTGGCTCCATCCAGCGCTGCGCTACGTCACATCATTTGGAGCGACGCCCACCCAGAAGGATTGGCTCCCATCTAGGCCACCGCGGCTAACAATTAGTCCAGGCTTTCAGGCTCTGTATACTGTACATTCTTTTATTCTTTTCTAAATTCTTAATTTGGGAATACCCCTTGAGATATAGTATCTCGTTTTTTTTTTACCTGAACTGGAAGACAAGCTATACAAAATTAGTCTGGGGTGCCATTGCCCTTTAAATTTAAATGCATACATGTATGTTCCTGTCAGTGATTTGATTCATGACATGATGTCAGGTACCAACAGAATCCTCAGTAACTTTGTAAATCGGTTCTGTGAGTGAATTGATTCCCATCCCTAATTATTATATGCTGAGAAGATTAATTTGTGTTGCCACTGTCTGGTATATTATCACTGATTGGAATCTGTTACAGTACGTGTTGTCACAGTGTGATCAAATGCTAGAATTCATGTAAACACAAAGCAACTGTAGTAGGGTCTGTTTTAAGCATTGTAACAACATCACTATTTCCACTGTTAATAATTCCTGGTAAAAACTCTCGCCACTACAGTTATATTATTTTCATCTGTTGTCTCTCAATTAATACTAATGAGGTGTATAATGGCGTTAACAGCGATAAGATATGCATCACAATACATTGTTGACAATATTATAGCGGATTATCAGACAAATTTATTTGTTTATTTACAGTGATACACAATACCAATCGTTGGATTAAAATAGTAAGGGAAAGTTATGAAAATCTGGGAACTAAAGAAATTTCTTCATCAATGTGTTTCTAATGGTGTCTAATAACAAGTACTAAAATGTTGAAATTCAACACCCGTTGGAAACCTTTCTATAAAGCATTAGTTTTTCTCAGAAACCAACTCCTTGGGGTAAAAACAGACATACCCGTCATCATCACCAGACATATCACATGCTACATAAAGCATGATGTCATTTTGCATGTTTTGCCTTCTATAGGTTAGTGAATGGTACCCCGACCTGTTTTTTATGAGGTTTCCCACAGGCGTTGGATTTCAACATTCTACTGTATGTTATTAGACACCATTAGAACACACATTGGTGAAAGCATTTCTTGGTAATGATTTAGTTTCCCGGATTGGTCAAATATCTGCTAAAATGCCCTAACTAAAAGTCTATGCATTGATACAATTGAAATGGGTTGCAAAAGCTTGGGTTTTGTCGATTGTAGCTATAGAGAAAAACTTCAGATGGGACTCATAGTATACAGTACATGTACATATTTATAAATATTATTTTGCTTATTTTAGATTGTTAAGTAAGAGAGAGAGCTCCAAATTCTAAAGAAAAAATAGGTAATGTGCAAAAGTGTATGTGTGTGTGTGTGTGTGTGTGTGTGTGTGTGTGTGTGTGTGTGTGTGTGTGTGTGTGTGTGTGTGTGTGTGTGTGCAAACCCACCAAACAATGTGATAAATAATAACACATCATTATGTAATACACAGTCCTTGAGTATGCAATACTCAATATTTAGCCAAAGATAATCACTTGTTTTGTTTTTGTTTGTTTTTAAAAAATCTGAATAATTTCCATTGGGTGTAACAATATTTTAATATTTACTAGTATTGCTAGTATTTTAATAACCTTAAACCTGGCATGAAACGAAATAACCAGCAAGGATTTTACCGATGCAATGTTACGGGTATGTCAAAGAAAAAATAGCTTCATACAAATATTAGATTCAGTTTATAATAAAAAGTAAAAGTACATACAGTATTTGGGTCGCTTTAGGTGCAGGGGCCTTCAAAGGACGGTTTGAGGGCCCTATTTTCTCTGATTTTACATTAACTGTATCCCTCTTCTCAGTGAAACATTAGCCAAAACAAGCCGACTGTATGTCTGCTTATTTTGGATAACGTTACTCAGTCACAGTGCAGTCAAGCAAGTCCATGAAGCTATCTGGAATAAAAATAATACTCTGCAACACAAATTATTCATTGCCATTCATGGATGCCACATCCATCCTCGTTTAAGGCTTAGAACATCCCCCTGGATGTGGTAGGGGTATTCAATACAGTATTTTTTTTTTGCACAAGAATCTAAGCATTAAAAAGGCTATTAACAGAATTTGCACCTTTATCTGTGTTTTGTTTTGGTTATAAGTAACCCATTTATAACCTGTTGTGACCTATGTGTAATACCTTTCATGTCAGGAACACATCTTACCTGTATGTCATAGTTTGCTACTCATTTTTCTCAGCCTTTGTACCTGTACCACACACACAGACACATACAGTAAAGACCATTTTAGAGCCTAACCCCTTGGCTATAGGGTGCGTTAAGATATCCACACCGAAAATGTGTTCAGTTTGTATCAATCATTGCTAGCTGATTTGAGTTCTTTATACCCCAAAAAGAAAGCTTTTTTTTCCACAATGTGACTGACAAGTGCCTGATGGAATGTTGTATGAAAGCTCAGGTAGTAACTGTGACTACACCGCCCTCTACAGCTCATAAGCAGTATTCATAGGTCTCATTTGTAGTTCTTTAGTAGCCATGTTGAGGACCAACATAGGCGATATACATCATCATGATCATGATTTTAGCTTACATGATGTCATCATGTAAGCTAAAATATGTTGGTCCCCAATATGGCTGCTAAAGGACTACACATGAGACCCATAAATTGTCATTAGGGTTGGGTGATGTTGGGGGAAGGAAATAATAAGCATCCATATACACTACTTTGAAACATTTTGAATGCCCCATGAAGTGCTGAATGCATGGAGATTTTAGTTTTTGTTGCATTTCTAAGCTAATAGGATTTATTGATCAATAACCAGGTCATCAGATTATTGGTTTAGGAATATGAAAAAAGAAGGGGAAAAAAAGAAAGTGTAATTGATATAATATAAGTATCCCTAACTGTTTCGGTGAACTAATATCATGTATAGTGATAAAAGCTCAGATCTAATCTCATATCACTATTACCCAAATAGTAACCATGTAAGCCCAGCCCTGCTTGAAATTCAACTGCTGTTTGCCTTTGGGGGGCAGTGTGGCAACACACTTTATGCTGTTTGGTGTCTAGTCAGGTAGAAATCTTTATGTCCAAAACACACCTTGGAACCACAAGCTCTTGTTGATTTGATGTTCATTGGTTCAATATGTTTCATCCTGTCTCTCATACACTACAGCATGGACGCTCGAAGCAAGTGTAGCTGCTTTACACTTTTCAGTTCGACATGATAGAACGTATTGTATAGCACATGTTACACAGCCAGCACTCAGCTCTGCTGCTCTGGTGACTTTATGTGTGGAAACATAACAATCATATTGTGTAACACAAACATGTTGCGATCAAGTTGAAAGTTGAAACCCGTCTCAATATTCATTTTTTGTGTCTCCTTGATCAAATCAAAAGAAGCAGATCTGCAAGTGACACTTTATGTATGTAGGCCTACTGTACGCCATGCAACCATGCATGCCATTAATTCACAGAAAGAAAACACGAAAGAAATTTTTACATATTATGGCAATAGAAGGTTTGTGCCTGACAGCAACAAGAGTTAAAACAGTCTGTTACATCCAGACAGGTTAGTACACAAGACTGTTCCCTAGGCAATGCTTTTTAAACACATTACTCCGCTGCAAGATTGACAATTGAAGTAAATGTACATATAGCCTAGTTATTTTTCCAGCACTACAGTACATATCCCCAGCCGTGGACATTTAGCTTCAGTGTAACAGATCTATTGTGAAAAATGATATTCTATATTTTTCATTGCTGTAATAAAACACTGATGTCGCAACTTGCATGTCGTTTGCTTTTTTTTTTTTTCATCAGATCTGGGAACACGAACCCAGTATCCCTGGTGAAACATTGCCCCAAAGATACTAGAGCACAAGCTCACAACATGTCAATGCCAATGATGTTTTATCTGGTTCCCAACCAGCTAGAATGGCAGCCAGTCACAGCATTTATTGTAACTTAACTTAATTTCTACAAAAACTCAAATGAGCAGAGATGCAGCAGCAGCAGTTCAGTCGGCATAATGGTGCACTTTATTAAACAAAGGCAGACATCTTAACTTCACTTACATCATGAAACCAGGCACTTTGGAGTAGTTTGTATGTGGCAGTTAGTCTGTACTGTAGGTGGTTAGTCTTATTACACAGTATTATATAGAATGCAAAAAATATATTCTATTTGAATAAAATATTTTTTTCCACAATAACTAATCCAGCAAGCTCACAACACAATGCCTTGCGATCTTGTTGATTACCCATGTCAGCATGACATAACTAACTTTTAAATAGGGCTTAATTGACACAATCAAATGAGTCAATTTGTGTGAATATACATGTACAGTATATGCAAAATATGCGTTTCTTGATTATTCAATTCATCCAAAAAATTATTGCTATAATAATCGCTAACAAGTTAATTGAGAGATGCAGCTCAAAATGCATACGTTCCTCTTAGCATCACTCTAAGCCAATATACATCAGCATCTTACATGACGATAAATGTTATGACATGCAGTAATTATATAAAACAAAATTCTACAAAGCAATGTATTCATATTTGAAATAATCCAGATCATGCCAGATTGTGTTAAAAATATTTGAATATTTTTGTTGTTTTTCACAGCAAAATTGATCTTTGTCACAGGCAGAAACCCTATACCACCATTATTTTTTATGCTTTTTGTTTTGTTTTGTAAATGCAAAAGTAGCAAAAATAGCAGCTATAGTCATGCTAGTGTTGTATAGTGTTGTGAGCTCACTGCCTTTCAAGCTCACAAACCTGTTAACGTGTTCAGTATTGAGTCGCTAGTTACAAACACAAGGCAGCAATGTCTGGATCCTTTGGAACTTTTTCATGGGAAAGAATATGACTGTGAACCTAAGTGGCCAATTGTCTTTGAAAGCATCTCATGCCAGAGTAGTTTGAATTCCCTTTGTGTGTGAAATGTCTTATAATAATACTCATTAACTTGCCCACATGCCATAGAACTGTCCGAGGGTTGAGTGTCTGCAAGGCAGACACTCAAAGAGGAAAGTGCAATGAGTGCGACACAACCAACCAGTCCACATGATCAGAGACTAAATATTCAGCTCATTTACAACAGTGGTTATCAAACCTTTTAATTGCAAGGACCGCCATTTTGCTCTGCATTAGTCTCTCAAGACAGACTGCTGATGCAGCGTCAAATTCAAGGATGAGACATTCCCTTTATATTTGGACAATGAGTTCTCCCGATTGGCTATACATTGGACCAAGTGATCTCATACCGGTAACTCTAGAGAGTGTACAAATGGACCTCTGTGTCCACATGGACACTCTCAGTTACAGACCTGTAAATGAACTACGTGGTGCCTATAACCATAATAATCATTTTCTTGGGGAACCCCCTGGAACCCCTTTCTCGAATCACCACTGATTTACAAAACACATGCCTGTGGGGATTCTGCGAAACATCTGTGAGTCTAGCCAACCTCATGTGGGTTGTAAACCAGGAACGATTGTTAAGGGCCGCCGTTCTCCAGATGTGCGTTCTAGGCCTTGCGTCACAGAGGAAGTCTCAACGCCACACCCACAGTGATAGGAGATTTCATCAGCGCCTGTGTGGAACTCCTCTTGGTTTGGGAGCCATCAGTCCTCAAGAAACAAAATGAGCCTTGGTGCATAACTGTATCCCCCCAGGTTTTCAGAAGGTGGCGTACCCGTTTCCTATGCTGGTATGTCTTCTGATAACCGTTTGATTGGCTCGGCATCCGATCTGAACTCGAAACACATGTGGAGCGTCAAGGCGTTTCCTGCTCCAATCTGATGTCGAGGCAGTCACATGCAAGCTATGGGAAAACTATCTGGAACCTTCTGACAATCCGGGAGTACACTATGACAGAGTGTTCTGCTGAACAACTAAACAAAAACATGTGCTGTAAATCACACCTACAACTCATGTCCCTCATCTCTTACTGTACGTCTCCAGTACCCCTAGTTCAAACTCTAGCTCATCAACTTTTCACATCGTCATAACAACACCAAAGCTTATCATTATATTAAATATAATGCCATTCAAAGTACAGTTCCTTCCCTTTTTAAACACAGTCATACATGACTATTAATTGAGCCATCAGCTAAAATATCTAGAACAAAAGAAGGAAAAGAAGAGAAAAGAACTGTTGTAACAGCCAATCTGGTAATCTTACCATTGACCACCAGTAACCAGTATGATTTGATACAATTATTGTTCTGTTATGACATACCTATCATGAGTCATGCCCCACTTTCAGGTCCCACACCCCAGGTTGAGAAACCTTGTCTTAACGCCAGTTTATGCTTTCAGCAACCACAATCATAGTGTCTGTGACTCACCAACAGTCACCAGAAAACCTAAACATGGAAGTGAATATTGGTCCAGTGCATCTCCCTGGCAACAGAGCTTATGTCATCTACCCAACCAATCACAGTATGTGACATTTAATGAAGCGCCTCATCTGTGACTGTTCGTTTTACCAGAGGTACAGTATGTGGCACCGCCTTGTCAAGGTCCTCTGTGACACACCATTATGTTTTGACGTCACTTTCTGCTGTGGCAGACAACACTTCGCGTCACACAAAGCACAGCGTGACCTTTTACTGGATATAGAAGCGTGAAATTGTACGTACATTACAATAAACTATTCCTTGAGGCTTTAGAATTCATGATTCTGTTATGTACATGATAAGACTACAATAGGCTAGGATAGATCTTGTGTGAGTGTGTGTGTGTGTGTGTGTGTGTGTGTGTGTGTGTGTGTGTGCGTGTGTGTGTGTGTGTGTGTGTGTGTGTGTGTGTTCTAGCCTTCTCCCTCAGTCCCCTCCTGCAGGTTGTGTTTGACCAGGAACTCCTTGATACTGGACTGATTGTCTAGCCCCGCCCACTCCTCTTCCAGCTGATGCAGAAGCTCCTCCCAGCGGCGCTTGTCCCTGCCCGTCTGCCACGACAGACGCACCACCAACCGCAGCAACGGGAACAGCAGTGGGTGTGGCTTGTGCATGTGGAGGCGGGGCCTGTCCGCGTGACCGGTCGAAGGGACCAGCTGATTGTTTTCTGACGGGAGGAGTGTGGACGTGGGTGGCGTGTCCAAGGGGGGCGGGGTTAAGGTCTGGAGGGCATGGTCACAGTTTTCTTGAGCCTCCTCCAGCTGTTCCAGTTCCTGGAAACAGGTCGCCAAGGCAACCAAGGTGTAGAACCAATGGGTGGACTGTCCCTGGTTGTTGGCCTGGTGGTGAGTCTGGTTGCTGGCCTGGTGATGAGTCTGGTTGCCGTAGCAACAGGCCCAGCCCAGTTTGAGCTGTAGTGACTTGGCGTTGAACAGCGGTCCCACGGCCTCGTGGTATCTGCCCACCCTGACAATACGAAACAAAACAATGCGATTATATCACGTTTAAAATATATACATTTTTACCTCCATATCATCATTCTCGAGTCATCTAATGATCACTATGCTTTGATCATTTCTATTCATGTTAGGCATAAATTGCACGACTCTAAAGGCGAAACGGAAGTGGGGAGGAGTCTTTACATCTGCTTCATCGGTTCTCATGAACCGAGCTTCCATGCTCCAGACTGCATGAGTTAACCACTTGTCTGTTGCTGTGAGACTACTGTATATCAATAATAACTTTTGTTGAATTGTAAAAGTTGCCTGAGAGTGTACAATGGAACTCTCTTATTAACATGAGTTACCTGATCAGCAGCTGTCCTGTGTGCAGGTCTGCCAGGTAGAAGAAGTGTCGGACCGACAGCGCCTTCCGCAGGACAGACTGAGAACACAGGTGGTACAGGTACTGCTCAAAGGCTCTGCTCCGCTTAGCAATGGTCTCCGCTGTGAAGTTCCTGTGCAGCTTCTTCCCTAGCAACACCACACGCACAGACAAAACAGTTGCTATGGATACAGTAACATGTGGACTGAGACTGGTAATGATAAGGTAGAGTAGGGCAGTGGAATGTTTTCATGTCAAATTGATCGGAACTCTCTTCATGAGCCCGAAATGACAAACCCAAACTCTAATGGACCTGTGAAATTTGTGGACTGTGTGTGTACATTGCAATTTGGGGCAATTTGGGGCTCACGTGGTGATCACATATGTTAGGTATAGTTATAAGGTAAGGTATAGTTCTCAGAACTCACAACTCTGATGTATTCAGCATGCAAGCACTTCATGCTTTTATCAATGTATCAATCTTGTACCAACTCAGGTAAAACAGGCATAATAAAAAATACTAATAATGTACAAAGCTGCAAAGAATGGATTTAAGGGAAAGAAGCTTGTCCTGTGGTTTCTTACGGGGAAAGCAGACACGTTCCATGTGGTCTCCGTGGTGCCGTCGCAGCGTACTGTGGAGTCTCTGGAAGTCTGAGTAGCGTCTGGTGATGACAGCAGGCGTCTTATCTGAACCGCCCGACTGGCTCACATGGACTGTGTATAACTGCAAGTAAGCATATTTAAGTACCGGTAAGTACAGTACATTTTTATTGTGGGCGGGCTTCACCAAGCACACAATAGTTGTCCAAAGTAAACATTATTGGTTGTATCCTACAGTACTCTGACATACTTTGTGCAGCTAGAAATCTAGTTCAAACAGCTTTCAGGTTTATGGAGGTATTTGACCTTCTATTTTTCTTTTTGCATGTTTTTCTATTTTGTAAAGGTTGATCTGAGGAAGAGTCAGATCTTTCAGGGTTCACACAGAGGTGCTATCTGTGGTTCCTATAACAGCACATATAGTGTAGGATTGCCTATAACAACGCATTCAAACCTGGAATTTGAGTTTCAGTAGGACGTTTCTGCATCTAGCAACTTCTCAGAGGGATAACGTGTGCTTCACATACCGTACAGTGATATACAATAGCTGTACATCTGCGATCTTACTAGTTTGGATATATAAAATGTAGGATTTGTTTTCAGCATGGAAATGATTATGGCCATTATACAAAAATATAGTGTGATTATCTAAATGCAAAAAGTAATAATTCTGACAGACCTATAGCAATGTGTGGTGCATCTGTTTTGATACTATTTGGTCTCCTTTTTCGTTACCATCTAAGGGCTCGATTTTGGTTACATTAGCCCTTATGCGCAATTAACGCACTTAGCATTGGGGAAGAGGCGTTCCCACACTAAAGTTAATAATTTCGTAACCATGCCATCTCCCTTAAAAACCTCCTATACCCGTTAAATTATGCATAGGTGTGGTTTGGGCGTTTTTAGCTTTCATCCAATCCGTATTGGTCTTGCCATTCCCTTTAATTCATCCCATATCTATTTCCCTTATCCCTACTGCTAAGCCTGACCCTCCTAAGCACGCAGCCTGGCTGCGGGCTTAGGACAGACACATACATGAGTAGCCTATTCTCAAAGATTATAGCTCTCATTTTCAAACAATTATAGCTCGGTCAATTCTCAATCATTTCTTACTATTCAACAGGTTATGTTGAAAAAACATGTTCCATGTTTTTTGCTGTATGTGGCGTGCATTTATCCCAAGTCTGCGAAATGTTATGAAGTAAATGGCAAAAAAAAGTCAGGAAATCACGGCAAAAAAGACGTTTTTTTTTTTTGATCATTCATTTCTCGGTCAATTCTGGACCATTTTTTACATTTCAAAGTGCAGCGTGACGGGAAAAAGCTTCTCTCTCAGATGCTCTATAGAATATGTGGGTAGGTCTTCTCTACGATGCGGGATCGAGCAAAATTTAAGTGTCGGGGATTCGGTGGACATTTCCACCGAATCCCCGACACTTAAATTTTGCTGTCCAGAATTGACCGAGAAATGAATGATCAAAAAAACGTCTTTTTTGCCGCGATTTCCTGACTTTTTTGCAATTTACAGCATTGCGTCACAAGTTAATTAATGTATTTAATTATATTATATACTGTACATTACCTAAACACAAGGAAGTGACCGACAGCAGGCAATCTACAGCTGTTTATAGGACAATCCATAAATAAGGAGATGAATTGAACTGGCACCTTTCCACGTGGAGTCGTGGACATCTCCAAAGGCGCACAGACACCCGCACCGTGCGCACGTGGCTCTGCCTTCTCGTATCGGTTAAGGGGTGGTCTGAGATGGCGTTATCTAGTTCCCAAATCTATTTGACGAAATTAGCAACTTAAGGGACTGCGCAACAAACACGCCCATGACCACACCTCCAGTCACAAATAACCGTGTCGGCATAAAGAATAGTGGCTAAGGGAAGAGAAAAGGTGACCAAAATAGCAATAAGGGAATTCGCTGCGGGTATCGGGTAACGTTAGGGACAACGGGTGGAACGAAAATCGCGCCACATATCCCTTATCCTAAACCCCTTATCATTTCTTTACTATTCTGAAAAACTTTTTGGAATAGTATAATGTGCCAATCTATTGACACATTGTGAGCTTGTAGACTGACCCTTTAAACTATTGAAAAATGTTCTTTTTAATAGTTTAAAAAGGCAAAAAAGTTAAGGGATAAGGCGTTTAGCGGTGCCGAAAATAGAGCCCTTTATCTTTACTTACCTGAGCAGGTTAAGTTAAGCGATCAGTTCACGGCCTTGAAGTGCTCTGATTGTCCAGTTAATTGATGACGTAATGGTGATGTAATTAAGGGATCTCTGTCTGTAAGTATGTCTTTAAGAGATCTCTGTAAGTATCACTTCAAGATGTCTCTGTAAGTATCTCTTTAGGAGATCTCTACAAGTATCTCTTTAAGATATTACTAAATCTATATCTGGTCACTCGTTCTGGTCGCTCGCTCTGCTCGGACACAAGCAGACCATGGCCAACTTGTGCGCAGTGGTTGCCAGTTCGAATGCATGATCCCTCAGAGTTGGTGTCTTTAGCCAAACTTTGAAGCCCAAATTGCTCCCGATGTGCAGGTTGGTGCCTTGAATAGTTTCCTCCGGCATCGGTGTTACGTGCCACGTAGTGTAGGTTTGCTTTGTGTTCTTCCCCTGTCTCTCCCTCCCTCCATTTCTCATCCTCTGCAGGTTTGAAATCACCAGCCACACCTCATCTGCCAATAATCAGCCTGTTACCTTGACTCCACCCTCATGCAATCACCATCACCTGCTGCCTATAAAAGCCTCCTCTCCACCTCAGCTCATTCTCTCAACCAGCATTTGTGTTTTGTGTCCTGTTGTGCAGCCTGTCCCTGCTGCCTCCTGTAGCAAACCCTACGTCTATGTTTTATGTTCATCTACTAATGTAAATTCTGTGTTACATGCCCTGCCTTGGGACAGGTAAGACAGAGGCCTCTATGCACCACGTAGGTTGAACCTTGTTATGCACACTAGGTAAGGGGTGGTTGCCGCCACATGTATTTTTGACCCTGCTTTTGGATAGAGTAGTTAGGTAGGCAGTCTTTCGTAATACTGTTTTTATAGGTAGTTAGTCTGTCTTTTGTTTTCCCTAGCTGCTTTGTTTGTTATTTTGGCAACACCCGCGTCCCCTGGTAGTGGCTTAACTGTTACTGTTTTGTGCACTTGTGTGCACCTATGTTTGTAAATATGTATCCTACTACTTGAAGAGTAAACGTACTTATACTTTTTACTCTAAACGGTCTGTGTCTCCATTATTTGCACCGTTATGCTCAACAACCTGGTTTTAAAATTTACATGTTGCAAACCTCACCCCTAGACTCCTAGGTTTCGTAACATGAATTGGGGGCTCGTCCGGGATTTGAACCAGGGACCTCTCGCACCCCAAGCGAGAATCATACCCCTAGACCAATTGAATTGGGCGCTCGTCCGGGATGGTTTGAGCTATGTGTGCAAATTTGGTGTACTTATGTCAACTGAAGAGTGGTTTACTTTGAGTGTCTGGCCTTTGTGTTGTGTATTGTGTTGTGGGCTGGGGTGTCTTGGGCTGTTCTCTGTAGGTTGGGTTGGTTGGTGCAGCCCTCCCTGAAACATGGAGACGGGGGGGTCACCAGCCGCCTTGCCAAAGGGGAGGCCCGGTGGCACTCTGGACCACCTCAAGGTCTCTGGAAGGTGCAATGTGGAGCGGGAGAAGAGAAGCTGTCGAGGGACTCTGAGCTCGAGTCCTCCCTCTCACCAACAGTGTGTCAGCTGTGTCCATCTCTCCTGACTCTGTTCCTCCAGACTCGATGGCCGTGCCTGGCTGTACTGCCTGTACTGGTATTTGCACCTCACAACACTGCCTGTTAGTGCTCGCACATTCAAGCACTTTGAGAAGCCAACACTTTTGAAATTAAGAAGCTACGTTAATCCACTCACTGCAGTACACATTTTCAAGTTTTAAGTGCATTTTGGAGACATGCAGATTTTAAGTGATTTAGTAGGTATTTCATATTTTGTGATGACTTGTGGCCAAAGTCTATAGAGCAGTAGTTGCTCCTTTTGTGAACTGAACAAGGTGTCAATTAGGCCTATTGACTGTGTTTGACCTTGTTGATTATGCTAACTGAGCCTGTGGCTTTAGTATGGGTAGTTATGGTTTGCTTAGTGTTCTGGGACATTAGTTTTTGTTTTGGTTGTAGAGCATATGATTTCACAAACTTTAGGGTAAGTTTGTTCTTTTGGGTGGGCGTGTTACGTGCCACGTAGTGTAGGTTTGCTTTGTGTTCTTCCCCTGTCTCTCCCTCCCTCCATTTCTCATCCTCTGCAGGTTTGAAATCACCAGCCACACCTCATCTGCCAATAATCAGCCTGTTACCTTGACTCCACCCTCATGCAATCATCATCACCTGCTGCCTATAAAAGCCTCCTCTCCACCTCAGCTCATTCTCTCAACCAGCATTTGTGTTTTGTGTCCTTTGTGCAGCCTGTCCCTGCTGCCTCCTGTAGCAAACCCTACGTTATGTTTTATGTTCATCTACTAATGTAAATTCTGTGTTATATGCCCTGCCTTGGGACAGGTAAGACAGAGGCCTCTATACATAGGCACCACGTAGGTTGAACCTTGTTATGCACACTAGGTAAGGGGTGGTTGCCGCCACATGTATTTTTGACCCTGCTTTTGGTTAGAGTAGTTAGGTAGGCAGTCTTTCGTAATACTGTTTTTATAGGTAGTTAGTTAGTCTGTCTTTTGTTTTCCCTAGCTGCTTTGTTTGTTATTTTGGCAACACCCGCGTCCCCTGGTAGTGGCTTAACTGTTACTGTTTTGTGCACTTGTGTGCACCTATGTTTGTAAATATGTATCCTACTACTTGAAGAGTAAACGTACTTATACTTTTTACTCTAAACGGTCTGTGTCTCCATTATTTGCACCGTTATGCTCAACAACCTGGTTTTAAAATTTACATGTTGCAAACCTCACCCCTGGACTCCTAGGTTTCGTAACAATGTGTAAATAAAAGTAAATGTGTTTGTGAGTGGGTGAATGTAATGCAAAATCTGTGCAAAGCACCTTGGATAAAAGGTGTAACTGTAGAAAATATGCCTTAGTAGTGGTAGTGTTGTGAGCTTGTAGATTGCTATTTTCCACGACCAGAGGTTATTGGTAGCAGCATTTAACATGGCTCAATAAGCCTTTCTATTTACACTTCTTCTTTGTATACAAAGAAAAACACATGATGTTATTACCCAATCATTCCTGTTACTGTACATCTGTACCCCGAGGTTGAGAACCACTGTTGAAGGACACTGAACTTGTGACTTACTTATTACTAGGGCCTTACCCGTTGTGAATATATGAACACCAAATGATGTACTCACTGTGTGGGTAATGTGAATTTGATGAAGGATTGCTTTAATGCACATGCACAGACACTGCAATGGCCAGTCATAAAGTGTGTGTGTGTGTGTGTGTGTGTGTGTGTGTGTTAGGGCTTTAACCAAAAAATCGATACATCGATGCATCGATGTATCCCCCCCCCCCCCCCCCCCCCCCCCCCCCCCCCGCCATAAAACGATAAATCGATACAACTTCGACTTCACTGTCTGACAAGTCAACTTGAAAAAATCTCAAGTCGTTAATGCCCTAGTGTGTGTGTGTGTGTTTTGGTATTTGCATTGCCCCCTGTGGCCGAAAAGGGAATTGCCAATGTTAAGCGAATGGGGAAATTTAATTCACCAATAAATTCATTATTAATCAACAATTTGTTAATTTGAAAAAAGGGCTTCATCAGTCTCTTCCTAATGTTATGGTCAATGACTGTGTGAAAAATCATAGTGATCGGTGCAGCCAGTGATGAGTTATGCTCGCTTCAGACATTCAGACAGACAGACATTTGCTTAGTTATAGTATTGATAGTATTGATTGATTGATTGATGATAGTCCATTGATGGGACTCACCACATATTTGGAGGTTCCATCTTGGACCACGCTGGCATCTGTCACCTCAAACAACAAGCTATCTGCCTGCGATTTGCAGGAGACGTTGCTGTCACTCTGTGCTCTACAGGAAGAGGAAGGGCTTCGCAGGTTCCTCCAGCTCTCCTGAAGCTGCCGAGTAAACTGTGAGGAGGAGCTTGGGGGAGACACGTCCCCCGGACTGGTCTCTACAGAGAAAGACGGATCAAGAGAGAGTTGGGACACGTTTTATATAATATAGTAATCTCTTAAGAACAGATTCTGTGCTGCGCTAGCAAATCTGTCAGCATGGCCTTTCAGAATGTGTATGCATTGTTGATAGTGACCAAATGGGCCAATATACTGTTATACACATTGCATTTAGGCAAATTCAAAGGGAACAAACAGCAGAGGGTACCGTCTCTCCTTTTTTGTCGATGGGTTCCCAGATTGTATAGAATGATAACTCTACAATGTCTACATCATAGTGGCTGCCATGTTTTTCACCGCCGCAGATTCCACAAATGGAAATCTGATTAATCTATCCATAGATGTTTTGGAAAGAGTCAAGGAGTCAAGGAATCAAGGCATCCAGGCAACTAGTGAATCATGGCCATAAAACATTAGATTCTGTTCATATTACTTCTCCCATGAGCCATGTTGTACCTTACTACCTATAGTACCTTCCTTCTTTTTTTTGCTCTAATCGTTCTTTATTATTTAAAATGTGGTAAAATACCGTCATTTTTCGGTAGAGAATCTTAAACAATTTGAAATAGTTTGACTTGATTTAAGTTTCAATTCAAAGAACACATCAGCTGCATAATTATCAATAATGTCATCATTAAAAAGGAAAATAAATAAATACTTACTTATAATGGATACATTTGTAGCAAGGAAGTATGGAATGAGTCGATCCATAGAGTTAATTCTTAATGAAATTTGGCTGGAGTTTAGTCTTACAGAAATGTTAAAAGAAGTTAAAAAGGGCACCAAAACATCATAACCAGATTCACTTAAAAAGTATTTAGTCAAAATGAGGGAAAATAGTTGCCAAGTGGGAAATCTGCCAACGTAGAATTCAAAGCAGCCTGCGGGTTAAACAGAGACCTTTATCATACCCCTACTGCTGGAACTCCTCCCAGTGTGTGTGTGTGTTTGTGTGTGTGTGTGTGTGTGTGTGTGTGTGTGTGTGTGTGTGTGTGTGTGTGTGTGTGTGTGTGTGTGTGTGTGTGTGTGTGCGCGCGCGTGCACACACGTGCGGGCATCTAGTGTATTGGAGATTGTGGTTAGGCTAAAACCTGGTATCCTTATTTTGGGAATATCATGTGCATTTTTTTAATAGTTTTAAGTGAATCTTTCATTTTTTGGCAGAAATAGCAGATCTACATGTGATGCAATGTCAGCTATTTCAGATCAGGCATTTCTGTTACTTCTGATTAATGAACACAGACGAAATACCGTTATCATGTGTGCTAATGTGTGTTAATCATCCCCACCTCATGGCAAACAACTCACGCACTGATTTGATCATGAGTTGTACCACTCTGTCATTGTAAACAAAGCACCATAAAATCAATCATTGGATTCCTCAAAGATACAGAGGATAAAATCTAAGCACCAGCCATAACTATATGAATGATCAAAACATTGTACTCTGAATGCAAAAACAAACAAACAAACAAAATAAAATGAATTTGTATAAAATACAAATTCATTACTCTGATGCACCTGGCTGTTCAGTGCCATAGGTGTGCAAAAGGACACTTCACTGGAAAACGGAAAAGCATCTGTGGCATTTTATTCCTGACCACATGACCTGCTAAGTAATCAGAAGGCTGGACCAATGATCATGAATTCAATTCCAGAGCACTTTTAGTACCAACTGGTTCAGCTTGATCAATGTAACTAATGTAGTACAGATGCACGATTCAGGCTCAATTGTGAATTTTTCTACACGAAAAACATCTTCAAAATCTGTGGAAATCTTTGAGCAAACAAGTCTTTGCTTTCATGTGCCTGGAAAAAGTAGTTACTTCAACTAAGAAAGGGTAGGGTTGCCCTTGTGTATCTTTAGAATGCAGGGCAGCAGGACAGTGGCGTAATTAACCAACACAAAAAGACACATCTTAAAATACATGCAAACTGCTCCCACTGAACCAACAGGAGGCATAATTTGCATTGGTCAGACGTGCATTCGTTCGGAGGTTCGGGTTAGAGTGAGATAGGTTTCGTTGTGTATTATTGTTCTCAATAGTGTGTATTTGTATTTTGTTTGTTAATCATCTATTACCATTAGCAATTACTTTACTTCACATATAAATCAATGAATTGAGAAATGCGCTTTTTTGGTTAGAGAAATTGAATGAACCATGTACAGTAAGTATCATGGAAACCTTTTGTTTTCTACTTGCATAATTGATAGGATACAGATCTCACAAACCACAAACAAAGCTGCCTCTGAACATGATCATGTCATTGATCCACTGATCCATGGTGTCAGGCCAAAGCCTATACATGTATGTGGCAATATGGCATGCACCTGGAACACTAGGCCAACAGGCACCCTATGGCAACATTAATTCACCAGCTTTATACAGTATGTAGTATGTGGACATTTTTTTTGCAATCCTAGGATATATTAGCATTGTCATTGTCAAATTATCATATCAAAAGTATTGGCTTAGAAATTCAACCAAAACAAAAATCACCATGAAAGGCTTCATTGGGTGTGTAATTGTTAGAACATGTATTTTTGGGTGAACTATTCCCACCTAACAACATCGTCTTTTGCATTCATTTGATATTTTGTCTCTGGGATAACCCCCTCAAAGTCCCAAACTACAGTGGAAAACCCTCTGTGTTAGGCATTTTGGACTGATGCATTTTCTAAAAAGACCTTCTAATTCCTGAATTAAGTTTTCTGAGATCAGGTTCATAACGGTATATTAACCTGCGGAGTAGCGACATGCACTCTTCGGGGAGAGAGAAATAAAAAAAAACGTTTGGCTGAAATGCTGCTCCTCCCAGGCAGTGCCTGCATTTTTGTTTCTGCCTGACGGCTTCCTCCTGGTATGTCAAACAATATGTAGATAGCAGGTTAATCTTGGATTGTTTGGGGTCACGATGACTTGGGTTGCCAAGGAAACAGAGCAAGATGGAGCCATAGCTGATGGTGCAGAATGGAGAAATAAACCAGAAAGGCTTTCTGCTAGAAATATATACAGGCCTCTTCTACTGGGTAGGGTTTCTTTTGCTTTACAGCTGTTGTTTTTCAGAATTTGTGCAATTGTCCCATTCTAATATAGACTAAACTAAAAGTTCTCATTTTAATGCCCAATTTAAACTAGGATGTCGCCTGTTCAAGAACATCTTAACCACCAATGTTGGTGGACAGGGGGTGGTTAGCGTTACGGTTAGTGACTCTGTTACATCAAAATGCCTCCCAGGTTGTGAGCCACGCCTCCACCGTGTCTTACCTGTGCTGCTGAGCACCTCCTCCATGGACTCTCCCAGAAAGTCGGAGTCGCTGTCCAATCCTGACCCCTCCCCGTCCTCTTCGCCTCCTCCGCCTCCATCGAAGCACAGCGTGCCAACCAGCCTGTCCGATACACACTCTTCCTCTTCCTCCAGCTGTGCCTCCCATTGGTCCTCGTCCTCGGGGTAGGGTTCTCCTCCTTGTCCTCCACCATCCGGAACAATTCCTGGTTGGTCGGGCCCCACCCCCTGGCCGTCTCTGAACAAGGAGCGTTTGAGTCGGTCCAGCAGCCGAGTTGCCATCCAGGCCTTCTCCTGGCCACCTGGTGGGGCTGGAGAGACAAGAGGGTGAAAATCGTCAATCATCCTGTTAGTACAACATGATGTACTAACTATGCAGGACAAAAATACCGATTTGCTTGTTCAATTATAAATTCTCCATTCATTGTCTGGAATTTAATGTTTGGGCAGGATGAGAATCTACACTAATAGCTGAATATAGAAGGGATAGCCAGTCAAAAATGAAAAAGAATAGAATAGAATAGATATTATTGGAATTAAAAGCTTGTTTCCATTGTGGTCCATTTTAAAACAAATGACAACGAGTGAACGCATGGCTTCAGCTGTGTGTGTTCATTTGAATGTTGTGGTCATGATACTACTGTTAGAGTATGTTATGCAAATATCAAAGTACTCAGATATACCATAAATATCATGTCCAACTAGAACTAGGGATGCCATGGATGAAAACAACTGTTGAACTGATGTTCTTCAACAGGGGGTAATGAATTAGGGGGTTATTACGAGGAGGGCAATCAACTTGAGGCATGAATAATAATAATAATAGAGCATTTTAACAGAAAAAAATATATAATTTTCTGAAAATAAAAGTGAACAAGTCAAGTCGCTAGTGAGGACTGAACAGGGTGGGGACTGTAAATACAGTAACTTCCGCAACTACCGTTAATAGCCTCAAAAGCACAACCGGCGCCCAGGGTGTGAACTGTATAAGTATTTCTAAGTATTGAAACGTGTGCCCAAATATAGAGATGACTGACATCATCATTGGAAGCCAGTGAGCAACGCCATTATTACACTCTTGTTTTGTCTTAATTGGTGTAAGTCACAGTGGTTCTCAGTTACAGGAGTCCATGGACTGGGCTGTGAGAGGGTTCCAGGGGGTATCCAGCAACGTTTACAGTGTACAAACACACAAATGAACCCAAGCCATTTGGTTCCATCTGTCCACTAGTGAGTTATACAGTAAGACATTGCAGGTTCTTCCTATTCACTTAACTCACAATGTGATAACGATATTTAATGTGCCAAGTTGATTCATATGGCGGTTCATAATTATGCTGGAATTTTCAATCATTTACTTCAATGCAGCCAGATAACGATCAGTCTGTCTTTCTGACATGAACAAATGCATAAATATCAATTTTGAATCTGACGAATCTACGACTCGCCATGTATTGTCATTTTTTGCTCACCTCTAATTAAAATGTCTGAGAACCACTGTAAATAACACTAAATCCTGATTTGTAGCCTTGGAACCTGATGTATACAGTTATACAGTACTTCACATCTATACGCACGCAGGTGTTATATACATAGTGGACGCTGCACATTCTTGCACTCTTTTTTTCCATCTAGTTTTTTGGAAATCCCACACTACACTCCTGTGTGAAGCTGCCTGCCAGCAGCACACACACTGGAGGAAATGAAACTCAGACAGACAGCTACACATCCCTAGTTTGTATCCTGCACTGCAGAGATAAATAACTGCCCTTAACATTTACAAACAGAAAGCCAATATTTTAAATAAAGAAAAAGAAAAGGAAATCTAATACTTGTTCACTCTCAGCCTATTCCTAACATTCCTAACCACAGGTCCATCTCAATGAATTAGAATATTGTGTAAAAGTTATTTCTCTTTCATAATACAATTAAAATGGTTTAACTTTCATGTATTCTCAAACCATTGTGCAATAAGTGAAGTACCGGTATTTAAAAATCTTTTCTTCGTTTTAATCTTGATGACTATGGCATACAGCTCAAGAAACCCTCCAAAATCCTATCACAATGAACTAAAAAGAAATGTTTTAAACAAGAGATGCTGACCATCAGAAAGGTATGTGAATGTATGTAGTTAATACTTGGTCTTGGCTACTTTTGATCAAATTATTTCATCCATAGGGTGTGGCAAGGAGGTGATCAGAGATGTGCTGAGATGTTATGAAAGCCCAGGTTTACTTTGATAATAGCCGCTGTGAGACGGTCTTATGTCTCACAGCTTCCTCTTGATACAATACAACCCAGATTCTCTGTGGGGTTCAAGTCAGGACAGTTGGGTGGTCAGTTAAGCACACCATGGTCAGTACAGCAGTTACTAGTAGTTTTGGCTCTGTGGGCAGGTGCCGAATCCAGCAGCTGGAAAGGAAAATGACCATCTCAATGAACATTGTGAACATACTGAAGCAAAACCAGGTGTTTTGGCATGTCCAGTTGTAACACAACAATCTAAAATTATAAGGCACTGTGTGGCTTTGTACATTGACAAGCGTGAAATTGATGCTGACCTGACTTTTCCAGCAGCATTTGGCACCTGCCCACAGAGCCAAAACTACACTGATGTCTTTTACACCATATTCCAATTCATTGGGATGGACCTGTATGTGTTAGGAATGGGCTGAGAAATGACAGACAACTATATTATAGCACACTGTGAAAACAGACAGATTGACAAAACAAATATAGACAGATTGTTGGAAAAACAAACAGGTCAGCTGTTAACTAGGTCAATCAGAGGTTTCCAGTAGACCTATAGGTCAGTGGGGCTGGATCCAGTTACAGCACTGGGAATCCAACACTGACGGAAACATTGTCACACATTTAATAATGCAATAGCTAGTATAGTAGTACAGCTATAGCCAGATTAAAACAATGCACTGATACAGATGGACACTTTGATTTCGCCTATTGCATGCTGTGTTGACTGTGTGATTATTCATTTTTGCATTAATTTTTAAAGAGTTATTGAGACATTAGTAAAATGTGGCTGAATTTGAATTGTTATTATTAAAAATTTAAATTGTATTAATCTGATTTATTAAACTAAAGTGAACGCCCCATTCCATTGCAACAATGGAGATTAGACTGAAGTCTCTCATATGACATTGCTTATCTTGATCTCTTGCCTTTAATACCTACAATGGACAAAACTCCCGTCTACCAAACTTTAACCAACGTCATTTAATTTAACACTTTCAACTTTATCAGATGGATTAGCCTCTGCCACCGCGCCTTAAACAGTTACAGTACTGTGCAAAGTTAATCTACCCAAAGATATAGTTGTTTGATTATCAAACAACCTAGTTGTGTGTTAGTGGCACAGGTTATTGGGTTGGGAAGTGGAGGCTACTCATCATTTATTAATAACGACATAGTTACACCAGTTAAATGCTAGATAGTTTAGTCGTGAACTTTTCTACAGTCATACGGGGATACTAACCACTTGGGTTAGTACCAAAGCAGATGGTGTTAATGATCGCCATGCACATCATGAATATTGCTACTCACCTCACTCCAACCAGTCCGTTAATGTTAAATAATATTCCATCGTGGTTTAATGTTTATATGTAGAACGCCTGTCCAGTCTGTTGAGTCAGCCCGTCTCTCTGACGTTACACCGAGGGAAGAGGCCTATTTAATTCTGTGACTCAAGGGGTTGCTACTTTGAGATTATCGAGGATTTCTGACGAAAACCTTTATGCACAATGTGTCGTGACACACATTGTAACAAATGTCACAATTTAACGCGTGACCAGTGATCTATCTCTCTGGTGTTAAACCCATAAACCCGACAATCCGATACTGACCTCCCCCTAGGCACAATGTCGATAACTAAACAAATTTCTGTGTGACACTGGTAGCAGTACGGGCTCGCACGTACGGTTCTGTCGACCAAGATGGGCGTGTTCACGGTTCAGAGAGGGCCCGGGGGCGCGCATCATTCATGAAAATCATATGGAAACTTGAATGGCAATGGTACCGCATCACCACGTCCACATTATCACTATTGTTATGAAAAACTTGAGATGAACTTAACCGAGCAGACTTGTTCAGACTTGTCAGACTGCAACAGCCTTTCTTTAATCAGCACAAAACCTTCTACAGAATAGAATAGAATAAGCCCTATTGGGTAATAAGTTTAATTGTGAACTCAGTGAGTGAGATTACTATTTAAGCCAGGCAGAAATGTATTAAATGTATTAAACATTCTGCATGTTAAGCATTAATAAGTGCAATGTTTTAGGACAAAAAACGTTTCCTACAGTTGTTTTCCTACGATTTCCAAATGATACTCTTTGTTTTCGCTTCAAACATTTGTCTATTGGTCTGTCTGAGTGACGATACTAGAGAAGAGCAGGCTAAGTTATGATAGCCCTAGCCTCGACACCCAGGCTTTCATTTTCGTTCGCCTTGCGCGAAAACGGAAAGCCTGGACTAACGCACGTTGGAAAGTGGCCTTGAGGGGGGAGTTAAATATTTTAAACTGTTTTGTCTTATAGTACAACATAAACATTAAAGAGACTTTGTCGTATCTGTATAAAACAATTGACATGTTGCATACATGCTTAAATAGCTCTTATTGGCCCCTCAATGCCGCAACTCTTCTACTAGATGGCTCTGAGTCAGACCATAGGCCTGTCTGTGGTCAGACATACCCACCTGCTGGCCTGTTGATAAACATTACAAAACGTTTTAAATAGTGTTGTTGAACGCACCCGGAAGTAAGGTGAGCTGGGGGCGTGTCTTCCAGCAGATGAGTTGATAGACCTGAAGGAGGACCCACACCCTGAAACCAAAACCAACACACAGTAGAACCGTAGACTAGTTGCTATCAAGCCGACAGGTAAGAGAACACTGGGATATTTCTCACTTTGTGGCGTTTTATATTTGGCTTTGTGTGTGTGTGTGTGTGTGTGTGTGTGTGTGTGTGTGTGTGTGTGTGTGTGTGTGTGTGTGTGTATGTGTGTATGTGTGTATGTGTGTATGTGTGTGTGTGTGTGTGTGTGTGTTGTTAATAGGTTGTATACATACTGTACATACGACATTGAATGGTTAACAGTAGTTGTTTGTAGTTGTATGGATCAGTTCAAAGGTAGATGCCAAGGCTAAACATGCTGTTGGGCAGAAACCTCTGTCTCAATATTCTGCCATTTGTGTGTGCGTGTGCGTGTGCGTGTGTGTGTGTGTGTGTGTGTGTGTGTGTGTGTATATAATGATGTGTGTGTATATAATGATCATGTAATGTTTAATATACACAGTTTACAGAAAGATCATTACTGAAAATTAAAAGTTTTCATGTCAAGAGATATCACAGAATCATGTCTCTTGGATATGAGCAGAATTGATTCTGATGACAGCAGTATGGCAGCCACCTCTTGTTTGGATGTGTTCACTGACTGTAGTTTGTTTTGTTTGTCACGCCTTTCTTGACATCATTATGTCACATTATTATTAATGCTGCTCCTGTAGATGAATACAATCAATGTTAATGTTCCTTAGCAGAAAACAGTCTCCTTACACTGCTTTCATATGAATACCGACCTGCTCTAAGGGATTTAGGACTAGGAGATTATTGTTCTTGTTTGTTTCATGTCCATAACACACCCATGATGACTAATTCCTTCGGAGTTTAAAATACAGCCCCCTTGTGCCTTGCTTTATGGCCAGAAAACATGCTGCTGAGCTCAAACAGAATTTGAGCTCAAACCCCTCCCCAACACATTTGAACCACGTGGCATGTATCCCTGTCCTGATGCAAGACAATGATTTGCAAAAGTAGAATGTCAGTAGGTCATATACTGTACTTAGTTTACTATACTACTTCTACAATGTGCATAACTTTGCCTGTCTAACTGCCTCAGGGTTGGGAGGAACTAACTGATTACTGATTTACTAGTGGCAAACTGACTGAATTGCTGGCTGACTGACTGACTGACTGACTGACTGACAGCCTGATAGACTGACTAATGCCACTGACAAACCAATTGAATCAATCGCTGACTAACAATATTGGTTTATTGACAGAGAATAGCGTGGCTAGGTGGTGAGTGGTGACATGAGGTCATGCTAGCTCATGGTTTACTGACAGGTTTAGTAAGTGTGTTCAGGTGTTGGGGGTTGGGCTTGGATATGGCAGAAGGGGGACATAAAGCAGTGTAGCTGGTTTTCTGTCTCACCCACACAGTCCCTCCCTCACAGCACGCTACGGTGCAGATACATGTTTAAAACACAGTGCCATACGCACACGCACGCACTCTCTCTCTCTGTCTCTCTCTCTCTCTCTCTCTCATTTGCAGAAAAATAACATTGATGTCAAATAGTACAGGACTCGAATATGATATGAATACTATTTTTTTTTAGGATATTTCCATTGGGGGGAAAAACATAGTCTTCTATTAAGGACAATAGGGTATTTTAATTTATTTGCTTTAATTTCTAAAGCCTTCTATATATTAAATACAGTTCAATTTGAAGGAGCTTTATTGGCATGGCAAAACAAATGTTGACATTGCCAAAGCAAACATCACCAACTCGATACAATAAAATAGTTAAAAAATGGGGTATACAGTAGTTGGAGGAGGTACAGCATTTTGCAAACAGTTACTGTATATCACAGACCCTCATAACATTGCATTCCAGTGCAGTCAAATGCTTGAGTGGCAGTTTCTGTGAGCCTGCCTCTGTGGGTGCTGATGACACCTTGTTGTCTGCACTCTGTACTCATGCTCCTCTGAATACTTGCCTTGATGGCAAGGCTGCCCTCCTGCGACCCACAGTGAGAGCTTCCCAGGCCTTCTAGGTCGACGTTAACTGCCTTCAGGTCTTAGCATTCCTTCCTTTAGGTGTTATGTCAGGTGTTATGTTAGGTGTTATATCAAGATCCCCACATCCCCATGTCTTTTGGAGTTTGTGCCGTCCTATGGCCAGACCAATACTCGCCCATTGAGTAGGCATGCTTAGTGTTCCCGTCTTTGGCAGAATGTTCTTGTTTGGTCAGAACCAAAAGTTTGGAGTGGACTTAATTAATGAACAGCAACTTGTGTGTTTGTCAGATGATTAAGTAGATTTAGAAAAAGACAAACACACCCCTGTTAACCATGAGTCAATCATTATTGATTGGCCAATAGTTTACCTGTTTCTATTAGTTGGTTGTCAAAATGAATAGACAGTACACCCGTATGGTACCACAGCACTGCAGCGCGCTCAGAGAGAAAATAGTCTAACAGGAGAGGTCTGATTTTTTTTAGGGCCCTTCCAACTTAAGTTAGCATAAAACACAATAGTTATTTCATAGAGTTCAGACCTAGCTACTACAAGGACAAGCTCAGATACTCGGGAAGAAATAATCAAAACTAAAACAGTAGGTCCAATAGGCACTGTGCACTGGTGGGTGCAGTGTGAAGTGCACAGTATACAAATTCAATATATTTATCAGATAAATGCCTGTACAATTGTGTACAGTAAAGCCGCTAAACACAGTTATCCGACGGGCAGAAACCATAATGTTCAAATGTGTTTGGAATCGCCATGCCATCTGGAGCAATAGAAGTTCTGGAAATCAAGTGGGTGTGATGCTTCCTTTTCATATAATTCAGTTTCAAATATGCTTCAAAAGCATATTTGTTTTAGGCTGTATACAGCCTTCATTGTTGTTGCAACATTCAACTTCTCAATGCCACTGGCAACTGAGTCTGGCGTGCTTAAGCTTGATTGTCACTCAGACGTCACCTGTTGTGTAGTGCAGTTGTTTCTGATCAGATGTTGTTCCAGCAAACGTAAACTGTTGTTTTTTTCCCCCAAACAAACCAGAGACCAAAGAAGCCATGACAGGATTTCAACCAGCCATTTAGTTTCTCAGGAAAAGAATATAGGCTATAGTACAAACTAAAACAGTCTTCATTTCCTAAATGCACCATGGGCAATTCCTTCATGGACCATGGACCATATACTGTAGTTCAGACTCTGCATTACGAGATGTACTGTACTTTATGACTTCAGGAGACTGTGGAATAGTTATCTTGCTACGCAAGACTAGCCGGGTGTTGTGTGCTACATGGAGGGTTCTGAGGGAGGAGAAGTGAACATTATCATGGTTGCAGGTGTTACAATGTTACAATATAATATCAGTTTGTACTGTGTAACAGAACCAGTTAGTTCAGTTTTGTTTGGGGTTTATTATTTCTTCATCTTCTGCCTTCACTAACCTCATGAAAAAAATCCAGTCTCATGCCTCTCTGCCTGTCTTGTGTGTAATCCATGTACCTCAAAAACTGGTTACCCTGCCAAATTCAAATTCGGTTACATTGCTGGCCTTTGATAACATCATTATGCTGTCTGCATATAGTTCATATTTGGGCATAAAAGGGACAATATACAGTATATGGGTGGGGCATGCATTTCCAACTTGCCCAATGGGCACCACTGTAGAGCCCCCACGGGCACCTCTCTAGTTAAAAATAAAACGATACAAATGGCCAACTGCTGTCAATTTCAGGGAAATCCACACGTGTTGCCCTTTTTTCCCTATGTAATGAGTATTTGAATGAAGTGTACACAACTATTAATCTGTAGCCATAGCCATTCTAATATGGCATTTTGTTAACAAATACAAAGTTAGATTATTTTCTCCTTATTTGTTTTCTCCACAGTCCAACCATGAGGTGGCGCTGTCCTCTCCTGCTCCTCCTCATCCTCCTCGCAGACAGGTCTTGGGGTCAAAGTTCAAAGGGCAAAGTTCAGACTTCAGGGTTCAGGATCTGTGCCTTCAATGTCCAGAACCTCAACACATCCAAGATGACAAACACCAGAGTAGCACACACACTGACACGGGTAAACACTCACGCACACATGTGGATATTACATGCTGGAGTTCTCCACAGGCCCAAAATGACAGACAGAAATTTATATAAACATATGCATCGGATACAGAGCTTCTGCACAGTGTGCTCACATATTCCCCATGGGGGTATGTTTTGAATCACTTAAAAACTCAGCTGTTAACCTGGCACAGTGAAGACCTTGCAAGTGCAGTTTGTGCGCGTACGCACACACACACACTGAAGTACAAATGACAGAAGTGCTTCAGAAGCCATCTATCTGTCTGTCCCCAACTCCCCATACAGTTGGTGTCCCGCTGTGACATCTGTCTGCTACAGGAAGTGAAGGATCCAGGGAATGCAGCCATCAAGTTGCTGGTGAAAGCCCTCAATAGGTACAGTGACAGGTACAATACACCTTATCACTAGTCGCGCACTGACTCAAGAACAGACATCTTCCTTCAACAGGTACTGTCACAGCTACAAGCGTCAATAGTGCAATGTAGAAGCAGAATGGAGAAATCATTCGTTGAGGTCTTCTGCCTGAAACTTTCAAGGGGAAGCCTACTGGGCAAGGCTTCCTCTCCCCTACTGAGTGTGGCTTCTGGCGGGGTTCCTTTCTATTTACAGGAATTGGGTGTTATATTTATAGTCTAATACAGACCGAAAGACCCCTCTGAGCACCAGAAACAGTGGCTTGGCTCACTAATCATTAGACACTCAACCCACACTTCCTGGGATCACATCCTGCTTGGTGCTTAGCCCACTATTTTCTCGCCAATCGTGGACATTCTTTTTTTGACGAGTTCTAGATACCTGGCCGATTAAGACTCACCCTAGTGTCCCTGAGCGGTTAGGGTTAGTTATGTTAGATTACAAGCACCCCTGGCAGTAAAAATAACTTCTGGTTGGGCTACTGGATGCAAGGGGTTGGACTACTATCTGGCGGATATAGTTGAGAGATGATTTCTCCCATGTGAAATATAGAAGTACTCTGTTAGTAGTAAAAGCCAGGAATTCAAAATGTACTTGAGTGAAAGCACTTAAAGTTCCATATCACACTGTTAATATACCATACCACAAAATTATTCTGAAAATGGAAAGCCTGGACTATAATTTGTTAGCCACGGTTGCCTATAAGTGGAAGTCAACCTTTTGGGGTGGGCGTTGCTCCAAATGATGTGGCATAGCACAGCAGTGGAGGGGCCGAGGATGACGGCACATTGGTGAGATCAAATCAGATCTGCTCATCTGCTGTCCTGGCTGCGACTGCAGCCCGCACCCCTAGGCCAAAATTGTTTCAGGTTAGTTGAAATGCGAATATGATTGATATACATTACAATAGGGAAAGACACCTCTTATGGCGACAGACTGTAATAGCTCTCTCTGATTAACAAAATATAATCATGTGACTGCAGGGCCATGTTAATATTACTATTAATTAGAACGTAAAAACAGAAGCCGTGGTGTTTTGGTCACAGTAAACTGGAGTTTCAAATTCTGCAAACTGTACAATCTTATTTGCATGGGGGACTCTGGTTTGAATTCCATAACCCGGGCTGCAATAAACAGCAATAATTGCAAAAGTGTAATAATATTGTGTCTCCTGTCTGCCCTCAACAGCAACACTTCTGACAGGTACAGTACAAATTATTATCGTGAAATGACAATTAATCATAATAATTAATTCAACAGTCCCAATCGCTTGATTTGTTTAATCACCTTAACTAAATAATCATATCAACTTAATCCATAATGAAACTTACGAAGGCCTTTTCTTGCCTGGTGAGCTTTGGGGAAGATTTGCTTTAACTCATTAAGACCGGGAAAGCACCTACTTTGGCTCTTAAGAAACAGCAGATCTACAAGCTCTAAAATCATATTGCATCACTTTAATTAAATGTAGATATTTTAAGGGGAAAATGTTTAGAATCTAACTTGTGGGGTTCAGGAAAACATTTGAGCAGCACTGACAGTAACCACTTTCAGAAAACTGTTAAGATTTAGCACACATTTGTATTATCGGCCTCAGGTCTTAATGGGTACTCATGATTGCTGGAGATGTTCTCAACATGTTTAATTTTTTGGGCAGCTTTTATAAAGACAAAGACATTGATGGAACTCACAGATGGGCATGTATCACACATATGCAATCTTATACTGAAACATTAAAAGTCATACTCCTGGTCAGCAGTGTTGAGCCCGCCTCCCCTTCCCTGCTCCTCCTCTCCCCCTCCCCAAATAAAATACAGCAGAGAAAACTGACGTTACCAAATGTGGAGTGACGTCCTGATTGGTTGGCAAAATACAAGGTTCACTCACACTCCTATGAGCTCGCCCAGGCTTTTTTTTTCCTTTGAAAATTAAACGCCTGCATTCCCAACTCAATGTTGGCACTAATATGTTAACTGCTGTTTTTGGTAACTAGTAACATCAACAACCTATTTACCTTAAAGTAGGTTATGTTACTAGTCACCTCAAAGCAAAAACTGTAGTATTATAGTGTAGTACATCTTCCAGTTATTGTTACTTTATGTAGGAAAGCACATACAGCTTCAAAATTGGGCATACAAGATAATGTTGAGCCGTCTGCTCCCCAAGGCAGAACTAAAAAGACATGATTTCAATATTGTTGTTGAAGACATGATTCCTATATAAACTAGTGGATACTATACAGTGTATAGTATCTACCTGTTTTCATCATAGTGAGCTACCTACAATAGATGCAATTTGAATATGTAATGGGTATACATTCTTTTTGAAGCAAAATAAAGAAATAAAAGAAACTAGTAACTTAACAACTTAACAACATGTAACTTTTACATGTACTTTTACAATATACTTTACACAATCTTGGCCATGTTTCAATTCATACCCTGAGCAAGCAGGCGACTCTATTAGCTCGATGGTAAAACATTGAGCTAATAGACAACCACATGAAACTGCGTTCAAATCCATGGTAGAAGAGCAAAGTTGCATAGTGTAGCTTTTAAGTAACTTCTCAACACTGCTGATCAGTAATAATTACCCTTTTACTACCAATATGACAAATTTGCATGATAATGTGTAAATATTAAATGAAGGTTCTGCTTGAGCTTTCTTTTCCATCTTTCCTTCTGCCGTCGCCAACTGCTTGCTCATGGGGGAATTGTTGGGATTTGTGCATGTGAAGTTAATGAGATTACCTGGATTGTATTTGGTGCTATGTAAATAAAACCGATTTATACTAACTATAAATTCATTCTGTTATGTTTAGATTTATGACTAAATGTTACACACAGTTATGATTTGTTGCGTTATTATGGTGTCATGTTGTGTTGTGTGTGTGTGTGTGTGTGTAGGTATGAGGATGCGCACCAGTACCATTTTGTGTCCAGCAAATCACTGGGGAAGTCTGATAATCTTCAGCAGTATGTCTTCATATATAGGTAAACTGATCTGCAAGCAGTTATACATAAATTGTGTGGTCATATACAGATCATGCATTTAATTGATTTAAGGATTAGGTTATTGTCAGAGTTATTATCAAACTTGCCTCAATTATGAATAATGATTTATGAATGATTATTTTAAAATGGAAGAAAAGTGAAAATTGCAGATTCCCCCCAACAGGAAAAACACGGTTAACATGACCGGTGAATATCAGTATGACAAGAAATCATTCGTCCGACCTCCTTTTGTGGTTCGTGTCCAGAGCAACAGAACAGGTTAGTTCCACTTGAATGTATTCTCCTTTTTTATTTGTTTGTTCACCCATGACAAACATCCATACTGTACTGTGTACAGGAACATAATTCGGGACTTTAAGATCGCCCCCCCCCCCCGCCAATGGGGTCCACCCCTTGTACTGGCATCTCTGGTTTCCATGGTGATGCTCCTCTACAATGTACAAAAAGCTGTGTTTTTACACTAGATGACAGGCGCCGACCGCCGCAAGGATTATATAAGGCACCGAGTCATTCGCTGGTGGCGTCCCACGTGAGAGCGATCTTAAACTCTCTAATGTTGCTGTCGGCCGGAAACCTGATATTTCCAAAGCTGCTCCTTTTTAGTGACAAACCAAACATTTTTCTCTACCTTTGTGTGACCTCGCTCACATATTATGTGAGCGAGGTCACACAAAGGTTAATGACAAGGCATATTATGCCTTGTCATTAACAGTAGACAGAATATTCTAGGAGTAACCCTCTGTCTGTCTCTCTCTCGGTGAGCAGCCATAGGTGAGTTCGTTTTAGTTCCTCTGCACACGGATCCTAAAGACGCCGTCAGGGAGATGAACCATCTGTACGACGTGTTCCAGGAAGTCAGCAACAAGTGGAAAACCAAGGTGACAGGAAGTAGCTTGCACATTTACCTTAAAAATGTACATACGGTATAACTAAGTACAGCACTTAGGTAACCTAAGTGCTGTACTTAGTTATACCGTATGTACATTTTTAAGGCATTTGTACGACTCGAATTTCCGATACTTACTCCACTACTTCTAACAGCCATTGTACTTTTACTCCTACTTTTGATTGAAAACTTTAGTTACTAGTTGTTACTTTGTAGTTGTTGATTATTTTTAGAAAACGGGACATGTGGACAAACACTAGAAAAGGAAGACCTACATCTGTGTGCGTGTGCGTGTGTGTGCGTGCGTGCGTGCGTGCGTGTGTGTGTGTGTGTGTGTGCGTAGAATCTGATGTTCCTCGGAGACTTCAACGCTGGCTGTGCTCACATGACTCGCCCCGACAAGAAGAAAATCAGGTTGTTCAGTGAGAAGGGTTTCTACTGGCTGATTGGAGACAAGGTGGACACCACTGTGACTGACATGACCACATGCCCCTACGACAGGTAAACACTCAAGATTCATCAGTAAGACTGTTAAATGCAGCACATTGAGATGAAGATATGGTTGCCAGTCCATTACACCTTGTGATGACACGTGCGACTCATGACGTTGGTGTGTGTGCGTGTGTGTGCGCGTGCGCACGTGTGTAGGATCGTGGTTCATGGGGATGCCTTTCTGAAGCATGTCAAGCCATACTCTGCTAAGGTGTTCAACTTCGCCAAAGAATACAGACTTTCCCAAGATAGGGTAGGTTTCTTCTCAATTATCTGTCTTTCTCACTTGATCCAATAACATTTCCTGTTAAGATGAGATAAACCTTTAAGGGGGAATCCCAGATGTCAAAAGTAATCAATACAAATAAAAATGACATTATTTGCAGTGGATTGCTGAATGAATCTTGCATATTGGCCTGAATGTAATACTTGGTTGACCAAAGTCCCTCATGGCTTCATACTAGGCCTGCTCTATTTCTAATTTTTTCTGAAAATGGCAGCAGTACAAGCTCACAGTTGCTCTCTCAGAACCATGCACACTGTTGTGTAACCTATAATGTGTTCTGGAGAGAGAATTTAGTATATAAATGTTATCAGTGAAAATTAATATGGATTTATTTCAAGATAAGCCACTATGGCTGAAACCACTCCTATGTATACAGCACTCCAGGGAAACTATGCAGTACTTGTACCATTCACAAGATGGGGCACTTTCCTAACATTTTGGTGTCATCTTAGAACGCCTGTTGCAGCTCAGTTTGAATGCATTCCAAACTGAAAGATGCTATTGTGACTTACTTCAAACTACAGTATGCTGAAAGAATAATGATTAGTATTCAGGATTTCGTATGCATGTCTGTCTGTTTAGCTTGGTGTTATATTGCTTCTCTGTGTAGCTGTCTTAACTCAGTGTTCCACTGTATCTGTCTGCTAGGTGCTGAAGGTGAGCGACCATTTCCCTGTAGAAGTGATGCTCAAAGCATCTGGCCTCCTGCTCCAGGCCACGCCCCTTCACATCTTCCTCAGCTTGTCTGTGATCCTCTGGTACTTCATTACAGATCACAGAGCCGTATAGAGCATCCAGTGCTCTATATTAGGTCCACTCCATTTTGTCCCTCAACACCAAATCCTTGTGCCAAATGGAGAAATCATTGAGCTTGAAGATATGTTATTTTCGCCAAATGTTTGGGATGGGGTGCGAGGGTTCATGTGGTTAAGAATGTATTTTATCATATTATCCTGAGCACCGCCATCTGGCAGTTCAGCTTCTTCCATTCAGTTAATTCAAGCACTTCACTGCCCTGTCATCTAAGTGTAACCAAACTACATCAAACAAATCATAAACAACAACAAGCTCTACGGTTTTCAAACTAAAACGTTTTCTTGGCTTGGTTCAGAATTATTTTTGAAAAGAATTTTATTAATCATAATCATCATGAAATGGAACAGAATAAAAACAGCACAGCAGATCAGAGCACCTGCAACATCCTTAAAGTTCAAAGGTAATAGATTATGTAGTAGATTATATATTAAGGGCTCCATTTTCATCACCTGCTAAACCCCTTAACCCTAACTCCTTTGCCTTTTTTTTTTTTTTTTTTTTTTTTTTTTTACTATTTTGAAAAACCTTTTGGAATAGTTCAACATGGCAATCTATTGACAAGTTGTGAGCTTGCAGACTGGCCATTTTAACCATTGAAATTGTAGTTTTTGAATAGTTTAAAAAGGTACAAAGTTAAGGGATTTAGCGGTGACAAAAATGGAGCCCCAAGTGTTGTACACAATCTTCTAAGCAATTTGTTGTTTGGCTGTTTGAATCTGATGTTACCCGTGGCCCCCGTTCTCTGACAACGTTGTAGGCAGATTAATAATCCAGGAATATTTAGTTGAGACAGTTAGTATGACGAGAGTGTTGGTCTGGCTTGTTACGGGTTTCCTTTACTTAAACTCTATTTACTTACATTAGATTCCCTCGGGGCTATTTACTAGGTCTGCTGCTTTTGTCTTCTTTACCGAAGATGGCAGATCAGGACGTCACAACAAATTACACAAATTGTTATATATTTATATTTATTATTTTATTTTATTTTTCTTATTGCATGCTGTTTTTTCCCCCATAAATTAATGTCCTACTTGATCATAGTGTCACATCCATGCATACATACATACTGCATACATACATACATACCAATAGTAGCAGATCCACAAGCTCAAAATGTGGCACGAAGCAACGCGCTTTGACCTTGTAAACGTATTAACTTTGCTATTTTTATTTGAATCTTTGGACATACAGTATGTTCCACTGACAGAGTCAATTGTGAGACTGATTGTGAATGAGGGGATGAATGTAAAGTGCCAAAAGCACAAGCCCAAACTGTCTGTTTCCACAGGTTTTTGTGTAAAAGGGGCATATAGCCACAACGTGTCATGACTTGCTGGGAGCTTGTAGACGTGCTAACTTTGAATCCCCACTCCCTTTTTTAGGGATAGGAAGGATACAATTCATGTGCAGTGGTTAAAATGGATCCACGTTAGTAGGTCTCGTATGGTTAAAAATCGACCCAAGCTAAAAAAGGGTTCATGTGGTTAAAAATGGACCCATCTTTTACCTTCACAGCCTGGACGGTGTTCTGTTAATGTGATAAGCAGCTGTTGTATCAAAGTAGGACACCAGTTAATTAACAGAATATAACATCATAATAATGGGACAATTATAACACACATTAGGGCTGAACTTTATAACAATATTCTACTTTTTATTTTATTTTTTATTTGTTTTTACTACATTTTTTGAGCATTTTAAAATGTATGTTATTGTCACAAAATATTGATATTGATGTATTATTTGATCAAAATATCTTGTGATATGGTATTTGATGTTGTCCATACACTATACAGCCCGGGGCTATCACATGTTGGACTATTCTCAGGGACAAACACATTGCACAGTGAGGTTTTCTTGGGTTGTAGTTGAATGAAATTTTAAATATATAGGTACAGAATAAGCTACAATGATACAGCTACAGACAGTGGCCTTGGGTTTCAATCAAATGTTCACTGCCTCCTAGTCGAGGCAACAATTTCTTCATGATTTTGGCAATTTGGTGGATTACCCACAGCAAAGCACAAAATGTAAACCAAATGCAACCATCTGAACGCACTGCCACGTCTTCATATTTTCAGGAAAAAAAAAAACACTTTCCAATTTAAATTGTTCAAGATAAATTTTAATTGTTCAAGAATATTTTTAGATGTCTTTGTAATATTTCTGTGATTTTTAAACAGAATATTTTAGCAACATAACTTGTTTGTTACATTTGTCATGATTTTATTATTCAATAAAACAATCTTGTCTATTGGATTTTTTAAATTTTGTATTTAGTGTGTGGTCATGTGGAATAAGATTAATTTATTAATCTATTAATTAATTTATTTATTAATGTATTAGCCTATAATCATGTTGGATAGTTTTGCCTCAGTAATTGCCTTGATTGATCCAGATCCTTGATTAAATGAACAAGGTTGCTTGCTACCATTGTAAAGCGTAGGCTTTATTGGTTTGTCGGCTCATAACAGTTTGTATTGAGTTGTGCTTTAACTGTACTGTAAATCTACAAATCAATCAGCGTTTAGACAGAGTTACGCAATCTCCGTTCACTTCATGGGCTCAATCCAATGGCGGCTCTTCTACATAGACTTGTATTTATAATGGGGACAACCTGGAGTTACGGAATGTATTGGAGTCTAGGCAGTTTTCTGCCCCCTCTAAATCGCATCTTTTGGCTCGGGAATAGACTCAGGAGTTGTACCGCTAGTCAACGCATGGCGGGGCGCAAGTGACCGCAGGAGATTGTCCCCCGCAGCAGCAGAACACTTTGTACCACCGAAGGAGAGCAGAGCAGTGCAGTTCAGTTCCTCTTCAGCTTTAAGCAAACGTGGCCTTAAAAAACAACAGAAGAGAACGCCGGTGTAGTTAGTTGTTCAACCTAAGCCACCTAAAAACCTACTAACCGGTCGGAACGAATCAAACCTCGGCATCATCATCATGGCGGAGGTGGACCCAGGCTCGGCAGCGGTGGTGGTGAACGCCACCAACGGCACCGAGGCGGCGGTGAACGGCACGGCGGCCAGGTTCGTGGCCACCGCTGAGGGCACGGCGCTGGCGTACGGCAGCCTGGTCGTCATGGCCCTGCTCCCCATCTTCTTCGGGGCACTGCGGTCCGTCACCTGCTCCAAGTCCAAGGTACGAAACACCCAAACCCCCGCTGGTCCTGGCCGAACCAGAACCCTCCTAGATCTCGAAGTTGAACCAGATTCCTCCCCGAACCCTGTAGCCCCCTTCTCGCCCGCTTATACCAACGTATACTGCAAGGCAGGGTTTCGAGATGGAGTACAACCCGAATCAGAACCAGCTTGGTAAAGCAAGAAAAGATAAAGACTCTCTGGGCACCTCAATGTTGATTTGGCTATTTTCTTTCCCCAAAATAAATGTAAAAAAAGAAAATGGAATAAAATAAACATAAATACATTTATATATGGGAAATGTTTTGATTGTCATGATTAGAGTGTGCTTAAATATAACAATTGTTTCAAATTACTTTGTGGCATACTAAACAAGAATATGATGGTGGTGATGTGCATGTGCATTTTCATGTCGTTCAATAGGCCTACTATTACTTGCTTCCTATTACTTACTAAAAGACAATTTATCATTTAACATTTTGGGCAAAATGGTTTGTTTTATATTGAGGTGCCCACAGATATTGCCCATGGGCCTTAAAATGTAACATTTTTTAAGTGGTGCAACCACTCCATTAAGGTGCAATGTGTGTTCGGCCATGGGTCCCTGGCTGGCTGCCTGGGTCTGTAGATAGCCTATCCGGGGTTGCTGTTTCACCACTCTCTTCAGACAGGTCTGATTGTAGGTCTCTGATTTCCTACCATTTTCATTTCAAGGACCCCCAGTTTGACATACATTACATCTTTATCTCTGGGACCCCAATTTGTTGTAAATCCATTAACTAAAGTAAATTTCAGAGTGTAGTGTACTGCACATGGAACCAAATAGACCATCCATTTGTGTACTTGAGTTATAGACCCATAAAGGTTATTATTTAGCTTTGGACCCCTGGAACTTTCAAAAGAACCCCTAGGGGCCCCACTGACCCCACTTTAGGAACCATTGATGTAGATGTACAAGCTCAAAGGCGTCTGCAAAGCTGTAACTGACTACATATATAACTGCAACCTGCTGCAGTGCTATACATGCTATTTTTGGTGCATGCAACACCGGCGTAGTTGTTGTATAAGTGCACAAGGCTTGAATTGATTTATTCTTAATAAACTTTGCTGTGTGACATAAATAAATCCACCTTTCAAATGATTAAAGTTGCCATGGATACTACAATGTTACACATTGGAGTAGACAGCTGTAACACTGTGTTGTCTAGTAACACAAGACACAGATGCTACAGCTGTTATAACTCTCACAGATGTAGAGCAGTTGTAACTCACACATTTGACATTATTATCTGACATGACTATTATTATTATTATTACAATTAAATAAGTAATACAGCCGACCCATGATTGCAGTACACATTGCGTTTGTTCAGTAACAGGGGTCTCCTGTCTCTCCAGCTCTTTAGCAAACATATACGGTATTTTCAGTTAGTCAGTGATTACAGTTTTATCCAATCAGGAGAGAGGAAGGCTCATACAGGTCAGGACACAGGATCAACAATTGAAATAGGCTCTGGCTGAGCTTAAAGGAGCATTCAGTGATTTGGAAAACTCTTTGGTCGCCCTGGTAACAAGATGTGCATCACATACTTTGGGGGGAATTGCAATAGGCCAACAGCACATACACCAAGGCCCACCCCACTCGATCCTGACTGGAGGAAGGCCCTTCTCATCCTGATCCCGAAATGCTTTTCTCCCAAATCCAATCTGAAACTATTTTTTTTAACCCCAGGGAGGAGCTCCTTATATGGGCACTACACACTATAGTAGAGAGTATTAGCCAAAAAGAAGAAGAAAATAACTATTTGAATTAAGTGAAACCACTTCACTATACCAGGTAATTGATTATCATTGTGTGAATAGCTGGGGAAATCGGGCTGGGGGAAATCGGGCTGGGGAGATCCTCTTGTTACTGAACAAATTAACGGTACAGCTGTTCTATTCTCAGTAATGTTAACACAAGATTAGATATCACATCAGAGAGCCCACTGTGTGACCATGTGGTTTACCGTAGGTTGACTAACCCAAACCCCTGTAAATAATAATGAACTCTGAGGTTCTTTAAAATAACTTTTAAAAGAAGGCAGATGCACGCTTAAAAGAAGGCCAATGCACACAGGTGCATAGGACAACCAGGCAGGTCCAGAAGTTCAGAAAGGAATCTCTGATATCAAACATCAAAGAAAGCATTCCTGCGATGCACACTGTATGGATTCGGAACTTTTAAAAAGAAGGGAAAAAAGACCTGGTGGTTTCACTAGCTGATACAGGGACAAGCTGAACCATAACATACTGTATAGGCTGTACTAAAACGAAGGCCTAGAGGAGATGTTTGTTGGAAGCTTCCAAATGTATATTATATAAGTTAGAATAAGGGTAAAATATAAAGGTCAGATATAAACAGCCATAACATCAATATGATAATGAATATTTTGCAATACCCCTGGAGCCTCCCCAGAGGTCTGGATGTTGAGAAACGGTGACGTAGACTTAACAAAGTGCTGTATTGCCCATGTGCTTTAGGCAGATTAGATTGTACACGGTGTGACTGTGGTTTGGTTGCACATACGCAGCAGTGTGCCGATCATGTGGTTTAGGTAGTAGAGGGTGAGAGTGTGAGAGAGTGCAACATTTCCTTATGATGAGAGACTGAATGATGCGAGAATGATCTGATTGCTCAGCACAGAATGATGACGCAGGCAGGGGCTTTTTAACATGTGGGCTTTTGGTTTCAAACTACAGCAGATGGCTCGCTGCATGCTCCATTTGTACCACTTTTATTGTCATCTCTCTAGCTCCTCAACACCCCTAAAACAATGTAAAGGAATAAGAATAAAATCATACAGCTTGCAATGCATCTCCATATTTTTATTTTAAAAAAGAGAAAAAATACTACTTTATTTACAAAGGTGTTGCACAACAGTATTGATTATCCTACAGTAAGATCATTAACATGATGTATTTTAGCCATTTAAAACCATTTTGACAATGAAAATGAAGTGAGGTACTGTATATTTTGCAATATTTAACAATTTAACGGTAGCCTGTGACTAAATAACAACATGGATCAGTATCCTGAAAAAATAATTTGGAGTACAGAAAAAAGTTTCCAGCTGAAAATATAATACTCAACTTAATTTGGTGTTTTAGATGACGTATTGGCCAATACCAAGCTACTTGACCTCTGCAAACATCTGTCTCTCATTGAATTTACTATGACAGCAGGAGGTGGCAGTGTGGCACAGGTTTCTTTCATACAGTACATGTGTCAGAACTACCTCCTTATGTCCCCTCTGCCATATTTGATCTCATGAGCATCAAGAGTGAGCTTGCAGAACACGACTTAATAAGTCACGACAATGTTCACTAAGGGCTGATGTGATGGCTACTTGGACAGACAATTTAATTTGTATAGTGATATAATGATGTGAAGTCGCAGTATATTAGACGAACTAGGCTATAATACGTTATTTGGCAATTAATTGTCCCACAAATAATTGCAATTAACAATTTGTTTTTTTTTTTCTTTATGCCTTTAAGGTTTTGTAATTGAAAAAATGCACAGGGCAGATATGACAAATGACATAACTATACAAGGAAATCACTGACACATTTTTAATTTATTTTTTCTTTCCAAACATTTTAGGAATTCGGTAATACTTGTTGTGACCTTACTTTACGACGTGTTTGTAAATTTCTCAACACGGCAATGGTTTCCGATTGCGATTATATTATTTGCATTTATGTAATAACTATGACAGGACAATAAGTGCAGAGCAGATGATGCCTTGGACAAGTCAGGAGTTGTATTCACGTTCACTTCATGTGGTGCCTATTCTGAGCAAACATGTGTTGCCAGAAGTATATCGGATGGTTACTTCACAATCCTGGCAGACAGCAGGCACTCTGCTTTTGTCTTCAATGGCTGTTAATAGACTTCATACCATCCAAACACTATAAATAGAACTGTCAATGTAATACAAAGTTGTTGTTTTCCCCCAAAACATATGTTGTTTTACACACACAGATGTCAAATGAAACAAATTGTCTACTTTTCACATGAACGTATATACAAATATAAAAAGTATATAAAAAGACAGATAGAAAATTTGAAATATACCTGTGCACTAGCTCTGGTCCAGAGCTCCACTGCTTCTGAGTCTGACTTGCATTGGAGCTCTGTTGGTCTCCGTGCATTCGGCCATTACTGCACCCGACCAGCCTCTCTTCTCTACTGGATATATAAAGAACGTTTTACCTACTCACCAAAATAAACACGTCTTGTGTCATTAGAAAGCCTACTTACCTTGGTGGTCGCACTCTTAGCCCCCCACCACACGGATAAATTGGACTTTTTGGCCAGAACGCGATCGTTTTTCACCGGAAAAACAACCAGGATTTGCGCCCTCTACCGATATTGCCAATAGAAAAGTTCCATAGGAAATATTTTTCCTTGAGTGAAAAACGATCGCGTTCTGGCCAAAAAGTCCAATTTATCCGTGTGGTGGGGGGCTCAGAGTGCTACCACTAAGGTAAGTAGGCTTTCTAATAGCCTCGACACCCAGGCTTTCATTTTCGTCCGCCTTGCGCGAAAACGGAAAGCCTGGACTAACGCGCGTTGGAAAGTGGCCTTGAGGGGCGTGTCAACCTTCCGGGGTGGGCGTCGCTCTAAATGATGTGACGTAGAACAGCAGTGGACGGGAGGGGGAGGGACCGGAGATGACGACACGTTAGTGAGATCAAATCAGAGCGCAGCACTTCCGCCGTGTGGATCCCACGACACCCCCGCCCCCCAAGGCCAAAATCATTGAGGGCTAGACCAGGCTAGCTTTCTAATGACACAAGTTTGTTTTGTGAATAGGTAAAACGTTCTTTATACAGTCTATCCACTAGAGAAGAGAGGCTGGTCGGGTGCATTAATGGCCGAATGCACGGAGACCAACAGAGCTCCAATGCAAGTCAGATTCAGAATCAGTGGAGCTCTGGACCAGAGCTACCTGTGCACATGCATATAACAATGATGAATATAGAAAATGCATGCATGTTTATAATTACAATTACTGCCATAAAAATATCAAGAATTGGAAAGTATTTTTACCACATTACATAGAAATATTGGTGAAAACACAGATTAATGGATCTGTCACTATGTCATCCACTTAAATGATTTGTTGTTTTCTTCTATCTATTTATAGTTACAGTTAGTTAATAGATCTTGGTGTGAATGGCCCATTAAACTTTTTGTGTATTGTTTAATGTCCATTTTTGTGTGTCTACCTCTCGGCTTTTAATTTAATTGACTCATTCAGTGAATTGAGTCACCTAACATCTTTTATAAAGGCTTTTTAAATCGCTTAGAGTGCCCCACTTTTATAGTGGCTAAGATGCATGCGTTCCAGTCTGACATGCTGCTGTTGACCTATTGACTAGTTATTGTCAGCTATAATTAACAATTTAGGCACTTACATCCAGAGTGACTTATGAAAGACAAGGTCTCGCCAACAACCGCCTGACTAAATAAATGCCTAGTAAATGGTAATGTAAATCGCATACAAAGAATACGGTTAAATTGATTAAAAAGGAACTAGGATATCATTGCTGTTGGGGAGAAATCTCTTGCTACTATTTTACTTTTTTATGACTTTGAATCTGGAAAAGAAAGTTTTGAAAATAATATGGTGCACACAGATAAAAGTTTGTCTTTTTTAAAGCAGGTTTATATTAAAATAACGATGATATAGAATTTTTATATGGACAGCAGACAGAGGTAGAGTCTGAAGGGAAAAGGTCAGTGCTAGGGAGGGCAAACACAGGACCAATTACAGTAAAAAGTGTACATTTTATTTACTAAGATAAACAAGGTGAGTGAAAACACTATTGACCTGATGTTTCCACATGCAGTCCTTCTGTTCCACTTTCCTACCTGTCCTGATCCCTCTCCCTCTCTTTCTCTCTATTTGTCTGTCTGTCCTTCCATTGATCTATCTGTAGGCCTTGGGAGAAGGTTTGGATTCTAAGTACAGAGTGAGTATTAGAGCAAGCACTGTTGTACTAAAGTCACAGATGGTTTAGTTTATTAACCAGCCCACATGTACAATGAAACACTGAACAGTATATAAAGCATATTATTTTAAAAGTGTTTTGAGTGTCTTATACCTGAACAATGTTTACAAGTCTGATTACAGTACAGATCACAAACATCAAAAACCTGTAGAGCTATGTTGTTGAATTGTATCAGTAGACCCCAATCACAAATGTAGCAAAATGTCATTATTGACTTGTGAGTCAATACTTGCATTGCAACAGGATAACCTGCCTGAGCAGGTACTTTAAAGCACCAGCACAATTATTACTAAATAAATCTGTGCAGTTAACAGTCTGTGTTCTTGTGTCATACTGCAAAGAAATAAATGTAACAATTCTTTAGTTCCCCTTTATTATACCATGACTAGTCACATTGAGATTTTTTCCAAAAATAAATAAATAAAACTAAATACACTGTATACATGGATAGGTAGATATAATATAGTTATATTATATAACTAATACAATAGTGAACATGAAATAAACAAACAAAGAAAAAAACTAAACTTGGAAAGAACGTAAACCCAAAAATAGTGAAAGATTTAAGCGCCATAGATTATCAAAAACAAGTGACATGGTAAAACACTGAACTGTAGGATTAGGATAAATGAAAAGGCAGTTCATTCATAACACATGGATTGTACATGCAATTGTGAATAGAAATTGGCAAACATGGGCACGGCAACCTTCATTGATACTGGCGGCAAAAATTACAACAGTGAATGAATGAAGTGAGGTTAAATAGAGCGCCATGTTAATCACCACCTTTTTTTCGTCAGTGTGTTGCAGACACTTGAGCTTCTGCAGTGCTCAGACAGACATCCACTCTTTGTGGTGCATGTGCACATTGTGTCTGCCTAAACTAGCTGGATGCTGCGACACATAATGTCTGGTTGTGCTTTATAGATGGGTAGGTAATGTAGGGTTTAGGTGGATTGCTGGTTGATGGTCATTCAGTGTTTCATGGCTATCATTGAAGAACAGGTACCTATTCTACCACACCTTTCTCTGCTACTACTAATACTGTTATTACTACTTTCTTCTTGTTTTCCTTTCCATGTTTCTCTCTGTCCCTATCCTCCGCTGCACCTGTCCTCGTCTTTTTCACATTCTCTCCCCTTTCTTTCAATTCTCCTCTCCTCTCTCCTGTAGTGACCTAGTTCTGCTCCCAAAGGAGTTGATGGTGGATGTTAGTAGAGTTTGAAGGTTGAACAACAAGGTGGTTTTGAACCCCATTATACTTGGCGGTCCCCCAGCGCTTATCGATTGGCCCACTCCTTCACCTACTGTGCCAAACCTCTTTGCCAGGAATAGCCGAATACGGATGCAGGGTGCTAGGGCTCCCGTGGTTAACCACTTGAAACCCAGCATCTAGACTCTGCGGTGGAACCCTAGTGGTTTGTAGACCACCTTGAGGAGGTTCTGGGTGGTCTCCCCCAGCTAATTGATAGTGTTGGTAATAGATCCTTAAATCTCCTCTCTGCTCTGTCTCCCTTTCTCTGTAGAATGCATCAGACATGCCAGAGACTATAACCAGTAGAGATGCAGCCAGGTTTCCTATCATAGCCAGCTGCACTCTGTTTGGCCTCTATCTGTTCTTCAAGGTAAGTGGCCTACACACACACACACACACACACACACACACACACACACACACACACACACACACACACACACACACACACACACACACACACACTTACGCCTTTGACCATAATTGTTTAGGGATACACACCCAACCCCATGGGTATTCTATATGCAAGAGCTTTCTTTGAGCAAGCACTTTTGAAAATATTCATTTACAAAATTGCATTACTTACTTAAGTCAAGTATTTTATAGTTTACATTTTTTTTGTTCAGGTATTTTCTCAGGAATACATCAACCTGCTGCTGTCTATCTACTTCTTTGTCCTGGGAATCCTCGCTCTGTCTCACACCATGAGGTAAGACACAGCATGCACACACCCAAGCACACAAACACACACACAATAATTGGTGGTTATAGCTCAGTAGTGGGTTCAATCCCTGGCTGTTCCTGGCTTTGCGTCACTGTTGAGTAACACGCTGAATGGACAACTAATACCTGGTATGATGCAACTCACTCAAGTGCATCATTAGATTCAAGGCCTTACTTCAAGTACTATGAGGCAGTATGGTTTGCAAAAGTCTTTTAGGGATCACACATTGCAGTATACAGTGTACCTTCACATCCTAATTATATGGCTGTCTGTCTACGCCATCAGCGGAAATTTAAAGGTCATTTACCACTAATGATGTCTATATGAATGTCTTTCTTTCCCTCTTTCCATCTTTTCTCTCTCGGCTCCAGTCCTCTAATGACCAGAATCTTCCCAGCCAATCTGCCCAACAAACAGTATCAGCTGTTGTTCACACAGGGCAGTGGAGAGACCAAGGAAGGTAATATCAACACCATAATTTACTCTCAACCGTTTTAAATTCAAGATTCAGTTTTAGGTTCAGATTTGCATTTGGTCACTGAACCTCATTTGAAACATTTGTTTTTAATTAACCAAATGGACCTGTATGGGAGGTTAGTGTTGTCCAGTGTCTATAACTCAAGACTAGAGACTTCATAGATGGGATTTGGCATTTTTGTCACCGGTAGACCATAACATTTTCAAAGATTTCAAAAAGTAACACTTGCATAAGAAGTGTTGTCTGTTTCTCTTGTCTCTCTGTCTGTCTGTCCAGATGTTGTCAACTATGAGTTTGACACCAAGGACCTGATCTGTCTCGTCATCAGCAGTGTGGTTGGAGTCTGGTACCTCCTCAAGAAGGTAATGGTCAATATACAGCCGTGGTTCTCAACCCATGGGCCCCTGAATAAAGCAAAGCACTAAGATGCTAGGTCATTAAGACCTGAGGCTGATTCTGTCTTGAGTTTTCTGAAAAATGTACGTTACTGTATCAGTACCCCATTTTGGCTACAGACCCCACCTCAAAATATTTTGTATAAATATAGGTTTTGTATAATTCTGTTAGCATTGTTTTGATAGTCAATGAGCTGACAGCATTGTGGTGATGTCACAGCACTGGGTGGCCAACAACCTGTTTGGTTTGGCATTTGCATTGAATGGAGTGGAACTGCTTCACCTGAACAACGTCAGTACCGGCTGTATCCTGCTGGGGGGACTGTTCGTCTACGACGTCTTCTGGGTGAGTAAAGAATGCACATCACTGGATCACATCAAAAACGCAATATCATATATTCAAACATCATGCTATCTGTAGTTTTCTATTGTGGTAAAGTAAAATGGATTCAGTTAAAGGGGCAGAAATCATGGAAAGACCTTCTGAAGCCAAAATCTTTTGTGAACTACTGGCTTATTATGTCCGTCTCTCTGCTGCTAGGTCTTTGGAACCAATGTCATGGTGACTGTGGCCAAGTCCTTTGAGGCCCCAATCAAATGTGAGTGTGTGTTGTGTGAGGGTTTTTATGGGTGCATGGATTTTTATTTGCAGATATATGACTAACAACCCCCTCTGTCCCTCTCTGTGTCAGTGTAACTCACTGCATCATTCTGTCTCAGTGTTCATTTTGTTGACTGAAACTATAATGAAAAATGTTGTTGCCTAACCTTTTTTCATCGGCGAGCTGAATATAAACTGAGCTATGATGACTAGGTTCTGTTAAACTCAAAAAATAGAATAAAATGTTAGGGAGGGACAAGTGGAGAAGAGATCTAGTAGAACTAAAACTAAACCCATTTGATGTTTGGATGGGCTCCGATGCTGCATTCTGAAAATAGCAGATTTACAAGCTCACAATCTGTTTTGAGCGCAGATTGTTTATTTGTCTCGGTTGTAGTTATACACAGGATTATTGCATGCAAGGTCACAATGTTGACACATTGTGACCTTGTCTAAAGATTGGCTCCTCTTAAGCATGCAAGTGTAAAAATTCCACATTATAACACCATTTGCTGTGAAAATGAATACTGTTCTTTCTCTATCTCCCTTTCTTCTCTCTGAACAGTGGTCTTTCCTCAGGACCTGTTAGAGAGGGGTTTGGATGCCAGTAACTTTGCCATGCTGGGTCTGGGAGACATTGTCATTCCAGGTAAAGCAACATGATAGCGATTGGATAAATATATTTTGTCAGTCTGCAATGGATGTCTTCAATCATTTGTTGTTTTTATTCAATTTGCCAAATATAGCCATATATTGCAAATTAGCAATATAAAATGGGCACTGGGCATGAAATGCAAATCAATGTTCATATTGCACAAGTGTGGACGATTTCTACAAAGGACTTCTAAATTGGTAGTCCTCACAGTTTAAAGATTGGTTTGTTATTTTCTCTTTGTTTAATAGGCAACGCTAAAATGACCCAGATAATGGGTTAACAAAACCTTCAGTCGTTGCTGCCCTATCTACAGTATTTGTATTTGTGCAACAATTTACAAAGTTTGACTTGAATTCTAGACAAACAACTGAGCATTTTAATAGCCTGCTTATGAATGACAGGTCAACTACGTTTCAACAACTTGCATCACTCGGTGCAGGCCATGGTACTGATAGTTTTTTTTTTTCTTTGGTTTCCCAATTGCCTCATTATGAGCTACAGTTTGAGAGAAAAACCTTGTTTCTATATACTAGCGTGCAAAGCCTCGCTGTGCAATGCAAGCTCAACGACTGGTCTTAATTATGAACTACAGCTGCATGTAATATTTTTAGATCACCTGTCAGTCAAATAGTATGATCTGAAACACAAGTTTCTCAATGCCCTTTGTTACAGCAGAAGGTAGATAGATAGATGGAGAGAGATAGATGACTAGATAGCTAAATAGCCTGTGTGATTTATTATAATTGCTTATATATGTGTGTGTCTTCCAGGTATCTTCATTGCTCTGTTGCTGCGCTTTGATGTCAGGTGTGTGTTTCCATGTTGTTTACTGTAACATTAGTTCAGTGTAGTAAACTTTACACTCAAAGAGTACACTCAAATATGTATCACATTCCTTCTCTTTCTTGCTCTTTGTCTGTCTCCAGTCTAAAGAAGAACAGTAGAACATATTTCTATGCCAGTTTCTTGGCATATATCTTCGGATTGGGTCTCACCATCTTCATCATGCACACCTTCAAACATGCGCAGGTAAGGTTGTCTGTTTGTCTGTCAGTCAAGCTGAGTCTGTCTGTCATATTTGTATCATATTTTGTTTTTTTTCCGCATAACCTGTCTCCAACCTGTCTGTCTCCCCATCCTGTCTCTCAGCCTGCTCTGTTGTACCTGGTTCCAGCCTGTATTGGCTTCCCAGTCCTGGTTGCCCTCGTCAAAGGAGAACTCACTGAAATGTTCAGGTAGGTCACCATGATTTGTTGTGTATATATGGTAGTTGTGTTGGCAACACATAGAGACGAATAGGTTTGCAGACCAAGACGGATTCATTGTTCACCTACACTGCTTACCAGAAATGGCAGATCTACAAGCTCAAACATTGTAGATTTTTTATGAAAGGTTCACCTAAGAATAGGGACTCTGGGATTCATGTGGTTAACAAGCGAGGAATAAAATTGCATTTATTTGATCAATACAGAATTTACAAGCCTGTCTATTCCAAACAGTGAATTTCAGGGAATATTAGTGTTTTTCTTATTTATTCTCTCTTTTTTCTTCAAATATACAAGCTATTCACCAACTTAAAATCTGTTTTGTTTGATCCGTTCACTTTGTTGACTTGCTGTACTAAGAAAGCAGTGATGAGCAGTGATGTGTTCATAGAAGGAATTTTTATTATTGGAGAGGTGCTTGCATCCGGTCACATTTAATGACACACCTCATGTCATGTTTGAACTGATCGACCTCTGCTGTGCTTGAATGTCCTGTCATCTGCCAGCACATGTAGCTTTGTGGAAACTGCAGGAAAAACAAGCACTTCTCATGGTTGTGATTAAAGAAATGGCAGACCGCCAGGAGTGTGATGCTCTGATGGCTCTGGGTAAAGACACAGCGTCTTCATCCCTAAAGAAATGCATGGCAGACTGCTGCTGCCATTCCCAAAAGACATGTGGACACGCCCCCTTGTGGTGTTATTTACATATACAAATATGGCAATGAATGCTGCTGTGGATAACCAAAGTAACTAACCCAGCTTATTCAATGCTGTTACCTGATGGGTCCATTCAGCTACAGGTAGAATGAATGGCAGGTTTCCTGGTTGAAAAGAGGAGAGGGGCAGAGAGAAGAGGAAGAAAATAAGTCGAAATCCAGACATTTCACTTCTTCCTTCTGTTCTATTTTCTTTCTTCACTTCTTTCCTTGTGTTTAATGAAGACTAACAGCTTTTCTCCTTTTCTTTCCTGTTCCATTTCTCACCGTCTTGTTTTTGATTTCCCTGCTTTTGTTTGGTTCTACTTTTTATCCATTACTTTCTTTCTTTATTATTTCTACCTACCTCTCTCTCTCTCTAACTCACCCTGGGTGTAATATTAGTTATGAATCATCACAGGAAGTGCTCCCTGGTTCTCCCAGGCTGACTTCCTACCCAACAGTCAGTGGTTCTCCTGCCAGCCTGGCTAGCTCCATGGATACCATCTCTATGGCAACCGGCTCCACCTCCTCCTCCCCGCGCCGCCGTCGCTTACAACCCACCTCCATGTAGAGGCCCCACCCCCTCCCTCCATAGGCCCCGTCCCCTTTTCCTCACATGGCCAGGTAAATGGCCCATTAACAAAACTAAAGACACGCATCGCTGTCTGTCTGTTGCTTGTCATCCTTCTATCTAATATGGTGTCAAATTACACAGCCGTTAGGCTGTAGTTTCTACACTGCCTCCCTCTCAGCTGTCCTACTGTCTGTCTCCTACTCATGTCTCCCTCTTAGTTTTCCTAATATCTGTCTCTCCTACACTGTTTACTTCTCAACGTTTTCTACTATCTGTCTTATCTAGCCCTTGGGAGGGTTTTAAATGAAAAAAACGTGATGGTGCGTTACAGTATAACCTCTGCTGACCTGCAATATGAACAAATAATGGAACACTTCTAAAAATGGTCTGGTGGGCGACCTGGTCTTTTTCTTTTTGTTCTTTTGTTTTGTTTTTTTCTTTCTTTTAAAAAGGAATAACCTAGATACTGTGACTAGCCAATATAGATCTCAGATCTCAATTTCTAAGCTTTAAATAGGTGAAGGATGTTTATCTATAAAGGCTACATAGCAACTGTCTACTTACTACTACTACTACTCAGTGAGTAGCAGTGTTCATTTTCTAAACCACATGAACCCAATAGCATCCCTATTCTGGGGTGAAAGTTCTGCACATTATAAGGCAGTGGCAGCCCCAGTGGAGCTCATTAAAATAATTTGTGTGAATCTATCTGCTTCACAGGAGCAATAATTTGGCTCGCTTTTTTGGAAATGACTGATCTTGACTTATTAATGTGTTTTGTTTTGTTTTCTCCTATCACTGACCCCCCCCCCCCCCTCAAGGTATGAGGAGACTGCACCAGAGACGGAAACTGAAACAGAATCAGAATCCAAAGATGAGTCATCAGAGACATCAGAGAAGAAGGACCAATAGAATCTCTCGCTGCTCCCCCCAACCCCTGCACCCCCTCCTCCTTTTGACCCATCATTTCACAGAATTTTTCTCTTTTGGTTGCTAGTGGGAGAGACTTGTCTTTACCACTGGGAGGAGGGACTTCATGTTGTCGCTAGCAGGAGGAGCTTGAGTGGTCGCTTTCTTCTTGTTCTTCTTTTCCCTCTCTCTCTGGGAAACCATGCTAACGGTCACTTCAGCTGCTGTGGTCAACACAAGTTGACGAAATGTTTGTTTTCCCATACAGGTACAGGAAGTGAGAGGTGGTTGTTGTTTTTAAAACACTCATTCTCAACTGTTGGATACAGGGACCACCAGGAGGGTGGACGTGTGACTATCTCAGTGTTGAATTACCAGTTAGGATACTACTGTGTAAATTGGACTCCAGAGGTAAAAAACAAAATAAAAATCATATCAAAAACTGGGGGTCCTTGGACTTAAAAAGGTTGAGAGTCATTGTTTTAAAAATAAACAAGCACCTGAATGAGACTTTTGAGTCTCTGCTGGTTGGTTATTCTGTTCTACTAGCTTCCACAATTGGAATCAGTAGTGCTTCAGTACTGGACTAAAAACAGTTTTAGAACCTTGGATTGTAATATCACTTTTACAGTAAACGCTCCTGGCTCTGGGAGTAGGGTTTTAGGTCTGTCTCTGACCTTCCCCTACCGCTCAGTCATTCAAACAACACAATGCAAAATGCCAGTAAGAATTCTTTGTGCAATAGCTTCTGCAATTGGAATTCTTTTGAAACAAATGCACCAATTTTCATTTCAATCCAATTGCTCCTGGAACAGTTTTGCTCCAGGATTTATCTTTGCACTCTTGTCGTTAGTGTAACTGTTAGCTTTGACCTGCTTTGACTTATTTTCCCCTCTAAAAAAACCTGAAACATAAGACCCAACGTTTGAGTGTCTTGTCACACAGCCAAACAAATACATAGTATTATCTTTACTAAAGATGAAGTTATCTGTAGTCAGAGAGGTGTAAATGCATGCTCATCTGACCTTGAATCAGCATGCTACATTAAAGCAGTGGTTCTCAACATGTGGGTCAGGATCCCCTGGTGACAGGGGTTCTACAAGCTTGTGTAGTTCTATTTTTACTATTTATCTGTGAATGTCTCAACTCCTACAAGTGCTAGCCAGGGGGAGGGGGGTTCCACAGGGCTCACAGGTCAAATATGATGATTTTGGGTAAAATCTATTATTGGTCATGGCTTCCAGGTTGAGAACCACTGCATTAGAGGTACGGGTAGGGGGGACACTTTCATACCTGGCATCCAGTTTTGGGCATGTCATTATAGGCATGCCCAAAATATTTAGTACATTTTTCAACAAAAAAGGCTAGTACAGAACAGTAACAGAACTTTATTTGTACAGTTACAGATCCGGATGTCAAATGCATCCATTTTCTTAAATCTTTTGTTGAAAGGCTATTTTCTTGAAAAGCGTACAAAATTGTTTGTCTCGTTTTGAAATAATTAGAATTGTTTTTGTGGGTGAGTGGGTCAACGGATATTATTCTGGCCGATGTTCTGATGGCTGAGAAGCGTTTAGTTTAAGAGGGATTGTGAAGTGGTGGAGTTATTGTTCAGTTTGTTCTGTCCACCTCCTTCCATTCAGTACCTCAACATACCAGGAATGTGTAGCTGTGAATGTGAATCAGAGGCCTTTCCCTTTTTAGGAAGACGAGAAACATTAGAAAGAATTAAAAAGAACATTATACAGCGACAAGTTTATTTAAAATTTTAAATTAAAAAGGGACCAAATGTTTCCTCTGAGCTCCGCTTTGCTTCTGTTTTTTGTTATCAAACCATTTGTTTTTAATAATGGTTTTAAAATATATTCTTCTCTGTCTAGAGGCGCTGATCTGTTAAGCTTCAATTAGTTGCATGTGTGCCATATCGTCTCTCGAAACTACTAGTTATACAAGCTCAAAACATGTCCCCCTGAAGACTCGCATTCTGAGCTTATAGAACAGCTATTTCGGTGTCCGATACGCAACAAGTATGAATCAGCCTTTTAGACCAATCTCCTCCTGTTGTATTCTACTTCCTGTCTCTGTGCAGTTATCACTTCCTCTTCCCTATTGTAACCCTCGAACACCATTGGCGAAGCCACGATGGGGGCGGAACGGGCGCCTTTATCGTCCAATGAGCTGCGATGAGAGAAGCGAGGACTCTTGAGGTTACAGACGTGACTGATCTGGGATCAGAGAGTGTAACGTTAATGTGAATGGCATTTGGATCATTGGTTGGGTTGATGGACTGGATTAAGATTCTAGTGGATACAATTAAGTCTGCCTGGTTGATATTCCAGACCTGTGTTATTAATCTTGGTGTTATTGATATTAACGTTTTATTATATTGACAAGATGGAGTTTATTTTGTTTTTGCTCATTTGTTTGTATTTGTAAAAAAAATAATAAAGAGAGGATCATCTTCAGTTTGGTGTAGTTGAATCGGCGGTATTATTTGAAAAAGAACTGTACTTCAAAATCTGATTTCTTACTTTATTCTCCCGTTGTATTTGTGTGGGAGCCTTACGTGGCCTCAACTGTATTTTATTTGCAAATAAATGTTTTGGTGCTTTGATCACCATATAGGGAAGCATTAATCTGCATTTGTCTCATTGCTTTGTTGACTTATTTTGTAGATGTTATACTGTTATAGGGACTTCATTAGATACATAATCACATGAAACACAGTCAGAGGCTGGAGCCCAGGGGTGTCTCAGAATACTGTGATAGGTTAATCACTTTCAACCTTGCCTCCCTATATTGGGAATGTCATGATGTGCAAGAATAAAGAGGTTTAAAGTGGTACAAAGTATAGAACATGCACAATTCAATTCCACCCATTTTCAAAAATGTGAACCAAATGGACCCTAATGGTTCCATTTGTAGCCTCTCAAGAAAAAGGGGTCTGAAAGAAAAATCATTAACATCATTGTCATCAGATGTATTTCACCATGTTAATGATTTTTTCAGACCTCCATTTTTAGGAAACACAGAATTGGGGGAACTTTTTTTTAATCATGTCCAGTCCACACAACATCTCTCAGTCTAAGGTACAGTATATAATGACATTAAAATGTTAAGAGCCTCTAGGGGGCGGTAAAGTGCAATGTACACTGACTGCAGCTAGTGTAGCGGAAAATGCCAGAAGAAGACGAGCAGACAGACGGCTAACAAACAGTTAGCCTGTAGTGTTATGTGAAGAGAACCAACATGGGGGAGGCAGAGGTGGCTCTAACTCCAACCGACGAGAAGCCTCCGGACTCGGCTCTGGTTCCCGGGGAGGACTCGGTGGTCTGGAGCCACGAAGTGGAAGTGTGTTTGTTCCACGCCATGCTCGGACACAAACCAGTCGGTAAAGAGCTTGAAGCACGCACTACTCACATACACACACATAGACTCAACGTACACACGCGCACGTAAACACCACACAATAAGTTAAGCGGTTAGCCTCCACCGTTAGCTACGTTCATGCTAATCTAAATAAAGGGCGGCGGAGATGGCCAAGGTTTCTATAGTGACGTCACTGCTGAGCGTCAAACAACCTGCTGATCCCACAGCACACTTCCGCTAGTTTGTGACGTCACGATCCATCCTTTGTTTTCATTCTGAGACAGAAGATGCTTTATGTTTTATTTGACGACGGTATTTTATTGAAACACTACAGACTACATTGTTAGTTTGTTTGAAAATGCACACATATAAGCAATACATTCTTTCATAAATGTATATTCAGAATAAATGAATACAGCTCATTTATTTTCATCATCTTGTTCATTAGTTTACTTTTTATTTATTGTTTGTTATATTGTTTATGATGATGATTCATATTTGTATATGTGTGCGCGTGTGTCTAGGAGTGAACCGTCATTTCCACATGATCTGCATCAGAGATAAGTTCAGCCAGAACATCGGCAGGCAGGTCTCCTCAGCTGTCATCTGGGATCACCTGGGGACCATGTATGACATGCAGGCCCTGGTGAGGAGTGTGTGTGTGTGTGTGTGTGTGCGCGCGCGCATTAACAAATTACACTATAATTACAATTTAATTTACAATTACTACATAATGGAATATTGTGGCGCATTGTCAAAAAAATGTATTAATATGCTTAATATAATAGATAAAATGGCTTAATAACAGTCTGCTCCCAATCAGACACAGTGCATGGCCAGTGATGTTTATAATAACAGCCATATTTCACAGCAAGCTAACAGAATCTTGGCGTGTGTTTATTTTTTTTTATTATTGTTCTACTTATGGTGTTTCTTGGTATTTCTCCAATTCCTGACCCTTTTGTGGCTTTTCTGGTGTGTGTGTAGCACGAGTCCGAGATTTTGCCGTTTCCTAACTCGGAGAAGAGCTTCTTTCTGCCTGATGACATCATCCAAGACGTCAAAGAAGGTATGAGGTCATCAACTCAGACATTCTGTCGCACACATTGGGTCTTCCATTTTCCTAACCCAAGTAACACAGTAGTCCACAGAAATTCCATGGTCCCAGAAATGGTGATTAATGTAAACCAAACCTTTATGATCAAAATGTTATCTATGGCCCTATTGGATGATGTTCAGCTTGGTTGCTAAAGGTTGCACATAGAGCTATTTTAATTTATTATAATTATTATCAGAATGTGTTACCATAACATTTATGCCTATATAAGAAAAAAAAAATAACCTAAATGTCACCATTGTTTCCAGAGATCGTGAGCGGAGCGGAGCGGCCGAGAATCCCGCTCATCGCTCTCGACGTATTTGGTCCCGCTCGCAATCCGCTCTCGTGGACCCCCTCCGGGACCGCTCCCGCTCCCCTCCGCGCTCCTATTCATTCGGGCCGCTCCGCACTCCGCTCAGCCCGGCCCGCTCGGGGTCCGCCGGATTTTCCGAGTGGTCGTTGTCCCGACAGACGATAGTCCGAAAAATTCGGAACATTGTCCGAAGTATTTACATTTTCTACACAACCTTCCGAAGAGTCATTGTCCCGAAGGATTTCGCCAAAAAATTCTTCCGAACGTACAACTTCTCGAACGGACAATGTCCCGTAGGGATGTGAAAAAAAGTCGGAAACCGACACGATTGTCGACACGTGCTGACGTCGACACAAAAAAGTACGAGTCGAAAATCGCCTCTTTTTTCTTTTTTTTATATTAATGATTTTTATTTTGTATTCTTTGCAATTTCTTGTTCAAAAACGTCGCAACGTTACTGTTTTCAAGGGAAGAGAATTGCTTATTTCGGGTATTTGGCTACTATCAGTCACTGTAGTGAGACCATGTCTGTGCTGCGCGCGTCTGTGCCGCCGCGCCGTCGTCCTCCTCCTCCGTCCGGCTTTCCCCGAGTAGGAGAAGGAGGCGGCGGCAGCGGCCCTCGTCTGCACTCGCCAAAATGCGTCTTCCTCCTTCCCCCTGCGTTCTGTCCCGGCGAGTCGGGCTCCTGCCTGCACCCGCCGCAATGATTGACTTTTATTTTGCCGAGCAGGCGCCTCTGTCGAGGCCGAAATGGAGCGTTACGTATGGGAGAAAGCTATCTCTCCTGCACAAGACCGAGGTCTCACATGGGGGGGAGAGCGAGAGAGAGAGAGAGAGAGAGAGAGAGAGAGAGAGAGAGAGAGAGAGAGAGCGAGAGAGAGCGAGAGAGAGAGAGAGAGAGAGAGAGAGAGAGAGAGAGAGAGAGAGACGCGTGCTGCTGGTGGTTAATACAACAAGCCTATATTATTTGTACTTATCTTGTCCAGTGTTCTGTTTCACGTTGTTTGGCCATGTCTAACAGCAGATGCAGGGAATCCGTCGCAAGGAAAGAGGAAAACTCCTCTATCAAGTCGATTAGGCTACTAATGAATGTGGAATGCCAGGTGCGGGTGCGTGTCTGTTGTCTGTTGCGTGCATGGTGCGCTCTGCGCACTGGCACTGCTCTGCCATGCGCTTTGCTTTGAGAACATGCCTGATCATTGTGGAGCGCAGTATGGAATGTTCTCCTCAGATATGAATATTTTGGTATTATATATTGCTCGATTTCGCGGTCCCGCTTATTTTATCTTGCACCTCTCCCTCCTGCTGGCATTTTCATGCCGCCCGTGCTGCAACATTTTGCGTTGGGTCCCGCCGGCGCCGCGGGCTAAAAAAATAAATAAAAAAATCGATTGATTTTCGACAATGGGCCGCGACACGTCGACATTGCAAATATGTGTCGATTAACATCCCTAATGTCCCGATGGGTAGCCTAATATCGTGCACTTTGTTTGTGTATGTCATCTGGGTACGCGCGCGCGTGCACGTGTACGCGTGCGGCTTCATTGCGCGCGGTTTCATTACGGACAGACAGAGAGCGTTTAGAGAGCTGTCCTTCTGCCTCTCTCTCTCTGTCTCTCTCTCTGTCTCTCTCTCTCTCTCTCTCTCTCTCTCTCTCTGTGTCTCTCTGTCTCTCTCTCTCTCTCTCTCTCTGTCTCTCTCTCTCTCTCTACCCTAACTACATTTAAAAAGAAAGAGTAAGAACTAACTATAAAACTAAACTGAAATGAAAAACCATATAACCCTGGTGTGTGTGTGTGTGTGTGTGTGTGTGTGTGTGTGTGTGTGTGTGTGTGTGTGTGTGTGTGTGTGTGTGTGTGTGTGTGTGTGTGTGTGTGTGTGTGTGTGTGTGTGTGTGTGTGTGTGTGTGTGTGTGTGTGTGTGTGTGTGTGTGTGTGTGTGTGTGTGTGTGTGTGTGTGTGTGTGTGCTCACGTGCCATTATATTATTATATAGGCCTATATAATTTTCCGAGAAGAGATTCGTGGCGCGCCTCGTCCAACACACAGAACAGTCTGTCCATCTCCCACCAACCCAACGGGGTCCACAAACAGACAGACACGCACGCACGCAGCTGCTATTAATGTATGTATGGGGTCCGCGAAACAGCGCAACAATCAGCATGTATTAACTGGACATTGTAGTGAGTGGGTCAGTTGATCCATTTGAAGAGGTTAGCAGACAGCTGGTAGACACGATAGAAAAATGCTTTTCCTCATCTATATTCCTTTTCGGCAGTATGAGGATGTTGTACAGTAGGCCTAGTGGTCCCCAAATCAGAGCCGTGACCTGTTCATTCCCTCCCGCTCCTGCAATGATTTTAATTCTTGATCACCCGCGACAAGTACGACGAGCCGACAAGTGCGGCTTTTTCAGATTTGATGTACCGGACCGGTAGTTGTATACAATATTAGGCAGGCCATTCTATCATCTATGGCCATTCTTCAACATTCTCTAGTTGTGTAGACTTGGGCTAATTCACATTATGAATATTTTAACTCTTGAGAGTGTAAACATGAAACCAAATGGACCCGCAAGCCGCAAGGGTCCATTTGGTTTCGAGCTCAAAGAGTTTCATCTAGTTTAACCAACTTTCCATCATTTACCTGGGGACCACCGGGAACTCTCTCTGAACCACTGGCGGCCCCGGACCACCTGTTGAAAACCACCGAAGTAGATCAATCGAATAGATATAGATCAATCAGTGACCAATGCGCAGCAGCTTTCCTCGCACCACAGCCAATTTCGAGGAAATGCACAACGCCAGGACTAGGCTACTCACTTTGTAAAGTTCCCAATTCTCGTGGTTTAATTTCAATGACGGGTATATCCATTTGGGGGTCCGCGGCCCGCAAGATGAGAACGTCTCGGGACGTTATGAGCGGCTTATCCTATTAAAGCATGAGAGCGCGTGTTGCTCCAGACCCTTGCCCGAAAGCTGTAGCCATATAGTTCTATATTATGCACAAACTGTCTACCAAATTGCCACCTTATTATGAGATATTAAGGTATAAGATTCATTGTTTGCAGATCGTATGCCTCAACGAGATGCGGTATGTCAAGTTTGGCCATGGATTGATGCGCAATACAATATCACATCACATAGGCTAAGATTGTTTCCACCGTTGTGTTTGCAGGGACAGCGCTTTTTTGTCCTGTACATTTGCAGTAGGCCTAGTTCGAGAAATGCACATATAGGCAGTTCCAAAACCAAAACAGAGCTAGGTTCTGACATTACATCTTTCCCTTCCAACGCGTGATGCGCCCTGGAGGAATAAAACTGGGGACACTGGGGTTTAATAACGAGGACGTGTGTGCACGCACGCACGCACGCACGCACGCACGCACACACACACACACACACACACACACACACCAGAGTTTAGCCCCATGTTCAAATGCCCCTGCCCCCAGTCTAAAATCCCTAAAACTAAAGAAAGCAGCAAATGAATAAATTCATACACCTTTCTCAGTTGATCCTTATGTATTTTGTCCGTAGAATTCGTTTCTGCAAAGTAATTTTTTGTAATTTGCGTAATTAATGACATAATTTGCATATTTATTTAATTATGCTAATATCTCATTAACTATGCGTGATACAAAAATGTATCAAGCAGAATTGGATTCTACGTGAAAAATCATGTTAGGAACAACTGAGAAAAGTTTGGTACACCCTTTATTCTGGTTTTCATGGATTTCTCCCTGCCTATATGTGTAGGCCTACTCAGATGTCCAGTGTTCTCATTCCCGTGGACCCCCATTTTATGAGACAAGCCACGTTTCCATAAAACCTTTGCGAAAATATGAGTATGAACTTAAGTCGAAAAAAGAAGAGCGAATTGTCCGCTGTTTCCATTAACTGATGAAATGCGATATTGTAGACTACACCATGTCATCTGCAGCGCGACACGTGCGAGGAAAAAGGGTTTGAACTTTATTAACGGAATAATATCTCTAAGGGCAGAGCCCTTAGAGATATTATTGTAAAACAGCTGTTTATGTCTGATATCACTTGCGTATCTTAGCTATCATGTATGATGATATAGATCAGATACTGTAAATATAGGACCTGTAGCTGCCTTGCGACTTTAATGAACAGACGCGATGGGAGTCTGAACGTTATTGGCCATGCGTCCCTCGTCCATTCTGAGCGTTTTTTGTAGAAATATAACTTAAATGAACAAATAACAATGCACTCATCGGCAGGCCACAACTCTTCAAATGCGCTATGATGCGTGTCCAGTGCTTTCCAATACAAAGTATTTTCGCAAGCCGTTTCCATACCTCATTTGCGCATTAGGCTCTTCCGATACGCGCCAAGATACGGCACCTTTCAGCGAGAAATTATTTTTGCGCAAAATGGAAACTTATTTTGAAGTGTTTCCATTCAACATTCTCTTCGCAAGAGCCGTTTTTGCGCAAAAATAGGGCTTATGGAAACGTGGCTAGTCGTTCTTGTCTGAACAAGAACAAGTGAAGTATAGGCTATATGGACTAAGTGGTCGGCGTTTTTTTTTTTTGGGGGGGGGGGGGGGGGGCAGCCCTTAACGCGCTGCATTGCACTACGATATTGTGAGTGGATATACACTGGATATATACTGGAACCACCAGTCCGGCCCCGGCCCTTAGTTTAACCCAGCCCGAGGCTGGGTTTTTTTTTTAACATGCAGCCTGGCCAGCACTCTGATGAACCCACCCACACATCAAGTTGTGCGTGCGTATATTGCGCTTCATATAATTAGAGAGAGAGAGAGAGAGACGGGGGGGGGGGGGGGGGGGGGGGGGCGGTCCAATTTGTGTGAAATTCACGTCGGAAAATTATATATATAATATAGGCTAAGGCACGTGAGCACGCACACACAAACACAAACACACACACACACACACACACACACACACACACACACACACACACAGGGTTATATGGATTTTTAATTTCAGTTTAGTTTTAGTTAGTTCTTACTCTTTCTTTTTAAATGTAGTTAGCCCCCCCCCCCCCCCCCACGCACACACACACGTGTACCAGGTGCAGGTTACCGTAGCAACCCGTAGTAAACACAGAGAGAGAGAGAGAGAGAGAGAGGCAGAAGGACAGCGGGGCAGACAAACGCTCTCTGTCTGTCCGTAATGAAACCGCGCGCAATGAAGCCGCACGCGTACACGTGCGCGCGCGCGTACCCAGATGACATACACAAACAAAGTGCACGATATTAGGCTACCCATCGGGGACATTGTCCGTTCGAGAAGTTGTACGTTCGGAAGAATTTTTTGGCGAAATCCTTCGGGACAATGACTCTTCGGAAGGTTGTGTAGAAAATGTAAATACTTCGGACAATGTTCCGAATTTTTCGGACTATCGTCTGTCGGGACAACGACCACTCGGAGCATCGTCCTGCACCCGGCCCGCTCAGGAGCAAAATTTGACGGGTGGAAAAAAAGGCTGCTGCTTTTTCTTTGTCGAAACACATCGTGGTTATTGCCCCTCTCACAGCATAAACATTTAAGACAGACAATTTTGAACGGATTTTGACAATTCAAACTGGCATTTACTGTGTCCATTGAATGGTTTCATTGGGTGTATATGATGTCTATATTGATATGCTGTTTAATTAAATAATATGGACTGAGAATGCCGCATGTACGCACACACGCGCACACACGCAAGCCAGTAGGCTATAGCGATCATTTGGCATAGCAAAAAAAAAAGACAACCAGAGCTGTCCACCCCTGCAATCTACATATTTCAATTAAGGTTTTGGGAATTCTCTGTTGCATTACGTTTCATTCTGCCTTGCTTGTGTATTAAGCAAAGGAATTACTATCTATAGGCCTAGAGACTGAGACGGAGACAGAGAGCGGGACTCACCATGTCGCATTGCAAAGAGTTGAGATTTGATTCCTTCTATGCATCTTCAATTCTGAACGGATTTTGATAATTCAAACTGGTATTTGCTGTGTCCATTGAGTGGTTTCGTTGGGTGTATATGATGTGTATAATTATATACCGTTTAATGAAATAATATGGACTGAGAATGCCACCTTTTATCTTCTGCACATAGCCAGCTGCAATTAGTGACTCCCCGGTTAATTATAAACAGCTGTGTGACCAATGAGCTAATACTGTTAGGATCATCGTGGTTATTCAGCATAAACATTTAAGACAGGAGTTATATGTGCCGTTACACTGCTGTCTATAACCCAGACAGGTGCGGCGAATAACTAATTAATCTTATGCCGCGGTATTTCGTTTCCAAAATGCTATACGGGATAATAGGTTATTGATGATGTTACACTGTGGGGGAATTGGACATAATTGGGGGGTCGCTGCGCTCAAATACGTTGCCGTTATGATATGCAGTGCTTCAAAATAAATAGCTAGGTGACGCATCTAAGGCAAGATAGACAGCAAGACAGTCAGCTTACTTTTTCTTTTTTCCAATTTCTATCATGATCATCATCTCCTCCTTCCTCCCGCAGCATCGGAGAGGATTTTAAATGTCTTGATCGTGTTGCTGGCACTGTAGGCCTATACTGTAGTCGCCATCTGAACCACGACCACACGTTTATGCTGTGCTACTGAACACGTGTGCCGTTGTCTGGACTGAACGGCTTGGAGCGGGCTGGAGCGGAGGATAATTCCCGCTCCAGAGCGCGCTCCGACCCATTTGAAAACCCGCTCAGCGCTCACTTAAAAATCCACCCGCTCCACTCCCCGCTCCGCTCACGATCTCTGATTGTTTCATAGCAAGAAGTGACATATTAAAGGGTTTTCATGATGCTGAATCCCTTCCCAGCATCATTTTTGCTCAAAAACACTCCTTGGGCTAAAATGGCCATAGCTGTGTCCAAATTTATAAATCATGCAGCAGAACTTAAATTTGCAGAGATTATGAGTTCAACATACTCCACTTCCTGTAATGAGGAAGTACCTCTGGAGGTCATGATAAATGAATTCAACAATAAACTTAGCTCCACTCTCAACACTGTAGCCCCACTAAAAAACAAAAAGCAAACTGTAAAGAAAAAAACCCCTTGGAAAAATGATCACATTCAGGAACTAAAGAGAGCATGTAGAACAACTGAGAGGAGATGGAGAAAGACTAAACTAGAAATCCATAAAAACATTTTTAAAGAAGCCATGATTACCTACAATAACAGTTTAAGGGATGCCAGAAGAGCATACTTTTCAAAGATCATTGCAGACAACAAAAACAACTCTAGGGTTCTCTTTAACACTGTAGACAACTTACTTAACCCCCGCCCAACCCCAGAACCACCCTCCTCTCCAGAAAAATGCGAGGAGTTCGCACTATTCTTCAGAAATAAAATAACATTCATCAGGAATAACATAGCTACACCAGCCGGCTACCATCTTAGCGAGCGGACAGTCACTCACAACACCATGGAAAATTTTAACTGCATATCAATGGAAGACCTCAAGCAGATCATAAGTAAAACCAAACCATCATCATATATTTTTGACCCAATCCCTGCCACTCTCTTTAAAAATGTTTTTAACAGTATTGCATCTGGAGTCCTGCAAATAATAAACAAATCCCTATCAACAGGAGTCTGTGCCGGAGCATTTAAAACTGCGGTAATAAAACCATTACTAAAGAAAAACAACCTGGATAACAACATCCTGGATAATTACAGACCTATATCAAACCTTTCATTCCTCAGCAAGATTCTTGAGAAGGTGGTATTTCTACAACTAAACAAATTCATCACAGAGCACAATATCCTAGACCCACTTCAATCTGGTTTCAGGGAAAATCATAGCACAGAAACAGCCTTAACTAAAATAGTCAGTGACCTTAGAGTCAGCATGGATTTGGGGAAGGTGTCGGTGCTTGTCCTACTAGATCTAAGTGCTGCATTCGACACGGTAGACCACAACATATTAATACACCGTCTACAAAACACAGTTGGTCTAAATGGCAAAGTTCTAAATTGGCTACGCACCTATATTACAGGTAGAAAATTCTGTGTTCGCCTGGGAAACAATGTCTCCAGCAAACATCCTATCCCCTTTGGTGTTGCCCAGGGAAGCAACCTGGTTCCACTGCTATTCTCATTATACATGCTCCCACTAGGGGACATTATTAGAAAACACAATGTCAATTTCCATTCATACGCAGATGACACACAGTTATATATATCCATAGAACCCCAAAAAACAGACCCTGTAATGCACCTCACTTCATGTCTCAGAGATATAACCGACTGGATGAGCGCAAACCTCCTAAAACTAAATGAAAATAAGACAGAGGTACTGCTGGTAGGCCCTAAAACAAAAAGAGACCAAGTCACTAAATCTCTCGGGCATTTAGCCGCATGGGTCAAACCCCAAGTGACCAGCCTGGGGGTGATAATTGACTCAGACCTCAATTTCACATCGCACATAAATAAAATAACAAAAACAGCCTTCTTTCATCTTAGAAACATAGCTAACATACGCCCCTTCCTTTCACAACCAGATGCTGAAAAAATTATACACGCTTTTGTTACCAGCCGTTTAGACTATTGTAATGCTTTATTCACCGGTTTACCAAAAAAGGACATAGACAGACTACAACTCATACAAAACTCTGCTGCTAGACTTCTAACTAAAACAAAAAAAAGAGAACACATCACCCCAGTCCTGTATACCCTCCACTGGCTTCCGGTCACCAAACGAATTGATTTTAAAATTCTACTAATAATCTACAAAGCAATACATAGCCAAAGCCCAGCATATATAACAGACCTCCTTCCATCATACACCCCATCCAGAACACTACGATCTTCGACTGCAGGTTTACTAGACACAAAAGGAAAAAAGAAACCACATAAGAAAATTGGAGAGTCTGCCTTCGCCTTTTATGGACCAACTTTATGGAACACAATTCCCCAGGAAGTCAGAGAGGCCACCTCCATAAACATATTTAAACAAAAATTAAAAACACACCTCTTCAGATTGGCCTTCGCCAATATATGTTAACCCACCCCACTTTTTCCCTCACCATATGCTCATGCGTATACATGCACGCAAACGCGTGCACCCTCACACGCGCAGGCACGCACGCGCGCACATACACACACACACGTTCTCTCAATAACTGGGAAAAATGTAAATGTAAATGTAAATATCATGCATATTTATTTGTTGATGTCCGGATGCTATCCATGTCTGCTGCTTTTTATGTCCCAATTGTAAAGCACTTTGAACTGCAACCCTGTATGAAAGGTGCTATATAAATAAAGTTTATTATTATTATTATTATTATTATTATTAAATGTGCTGACATCATCAAATTTGTGATGTATATGGCTGTTTTACACCCAAGGAGTGTTTTTTGTTCAAAATTAATACTTATTATTATTAGTATTATGGATTCAGCACGAAACCCCCACGTTTCATATGTCACTTGCTACTTCAAAAATTATGAAATTTGTGTTATTTATGACTTTTATATAGGATTTTATGGTCACACATTAATGCTAATATAAAATTGGTCAACATGCAACTTTAGCAACCAAGCTTAATCTTATCTACTACACCTATAGATGGAATCAAGAAAGATTACATTAAATAACATTTCTGCATCTAGCATGAGACCTTCCAGTAGAGACTAAGGTCTCCCTGTACCTAGCCAGATAAAGACCTATGGTTTTCTGGGCGTAAAAGGCCAGACATCCCACATTGAGAACCACTGTCCTAGATTATTTGAATTATAAAAATGCAATCCATTATTATTATTATTATAATCTAGGAGAGATTAGTTATTGGTAGTTAGCTTCGAGTCTTCTTGTCTGAGTGTCTGTGCATGTGTGTGTGTGTGTAGGGAAGCTGGGCTCAGAGGAGGACACCAAGGAAGAGTTCAGGATGGAGAGAGAACCTCCCAGTACCCACGAAGAAGGTGTGACACTGCTCTTCATCATTGTTTCAACATGAACCCCTGTGTTACTATTCAGTTACTATCTTTCAGTGCTGTAGTTTTAACAGATTAAGAATTCATGCACATTCATGCACTGCTGCACTAGCCTGCAGCAGTTTTTGTCGACTAAAATAAACTATGATGTCTCTATGATGACTGAGACTGAACGTATCGATAATCCGCCAACAAATAAATTAGACTTTTAAATGTGGTCGATGGACTAGTGGAGAAGAGATGCAGTAATACTCTATGTTCAGCCTTCAACAAAGTGTAAAATCAGTCATAACTATAATGTGGCATAATTATAATGTGATTATAATTTTAGCAAAGCAGAATAGGGATATTTGTGATCAGTTATTTAACCATTATGACATAAGCCATATATTTATGTTTACTCTATGTTGTTCTCTCTCCCTTCTCCTCGGCAGGTAGTAACTCCTCCACTAAGCTCTCGGAGCGAGGGAGCAGCAGGGACAAGGAGAAGGAGAGAGACAGAGAGAAGGGAGCAACCGAGGGAAGTGGAGGAGTGAAGGAGGCCGACAAGAAAAAGAGGAGTCGTGCGGCAGACAAGCTCCTCTCCTCCTCCAACCCAGCCAGCCCAGGAGGAGTCAAGAGGAGACGCAACTGAAGACAGAAGGTCTGGGATTGATCTACTGCAGTGATCCTCAACACGCTTTTGATTTCAAGGACCATCATAACTCCCGAAAGTGTACAGATGGAACTAAACAGGGTGCATTTGGTTCCATTTTGCACGCTGTCAGAGTTCCAGGCCCTATAAGGGCTCACCTGTAACCCTTTCATGGAACCGTGATGGGTCTCTCCTGGACCCCCTCCTGTGGTTCCTAAACCTACTATCCTGCCAGGACCTCTGGGGCCGCTGTGGTTATCATCGTCACTTGCTCTCGGGTACAAACCCTGTATGTCCACGAACCATTACTTTTCATGAAAAACAGCCTCAAGCTCTTGTTAATCCACAACAATAAATAAATAAAAAGGAAGTTGAAATCTAAAGATACAAGTTTTGGGCAAGTACTGCAGTACCAGGGGTGGTGACTGTACGTTTGCGAGTAAAAAAAAAAAACACCACTCACTGACAAATGCTTTCAACAAGCTCTTTTCCTCTGTTGAAACTCTGCATCACTCATGTACTGAACAGCAGACGTGTTTGTGTGTGTTGTACTTGTGGGGGTCAAATGTCCCCACAAGTATTGTAGAATTTTGAGAAATGGACATTGTGAGGCCCGTTTTCCTGGTCATCACTGGAGAAATTGTTCTATGTTATCTACAAGCTCACAATACATCAGACTTTATTTGGGCTATTTTGGGCTATTGCATTCCTAAAGAGTGTGCGTGCGTGTGTGTATTTCTTGACCGTTGATGTGTAGTTTTACATCACAACTTATGTTTGTTTGAGTTATCTGTTATCACAACATAATGATTTTTTAATGACATTGACTTTGTGTTAATTTATTGTTACACTTGTGCTTGGACATCTGTCATTAAAGTTGTGTATCAATTGTGTTTGGCTTATGGACTGTTTTCTGTTGAATGCACTGGTGTAGAAAGTACTTGAGTCAAAGAAATGTTGCCTACCTGAAAATGTATTTTGTTTATTTTTGGGGTTAACATCAGTGTCCATAACATTGTTTTGGCCATCCAGTCAGCTCAAATACACTATGAGTGACTAAATATAGAATCATGACTAAAACATTAGATTCGTGAGGGAAATGTTTTTATATAATATTTAATCTAGGATTAGTCGAGGATGAGTCATGATACAACAGCCGTGAGGAATTTGCTCTCATCAATAGTGTTTATTTAGCCTACGTCAACTCCTCTTTCTCTTGCATAAATGCATAGAGATTATATTGTTGAGTGCATACAGGTGTGTGACGTATGCTTGGGGGAAGCACTGTGGAGCACAGACTGTGGCATCAAGCGTCCTTGTTTATTGAATGAATCACCAAGGCTACAGGCTGCTCGGAGGGCAACAGTGGAAGTCAATTAGTTTCTAATTGACAAATGGCCCTTGTCAAATTAGACAAGAACCCCCTTGAGGGAGTTTCAGGTGGTACCCAGCTAAATGATGGACAGTTGGTATTTATAGATCTGTAGCTCTTGAGAGCATAAAATTCCATTTGGTTTCATTTTACGCTCTCGAGTTAAATTATTGTTAAACATCTGCATTACCAAATTGTCAAGAATCTAAAGATTTAGAAAATGTAGGAATTGAAATACTTTGATCAACATGTGTCTGTCTCCAATATACAGAATGGAATAACCTTTGGTTTTCTGCCAGCCGAATGGCTCCCTGGGAACACCATGGTAGACGTTGACACTTTCCTAGATGACTACAACAGCACAGGTCCGCTACCAGATGGAAATGGCCACATGGAATTGTAAAACCAACTTGACCTAGTTCAACTCTCAACTGTGGGTGGGTATATGGTACATGATTCTTTCTGGGAGATCACAGCACTGAAAAGACACCTTTTCATTTTGATTAAATTACGTTGTATAAAAGTTTGTTTGCCTGCTCAGAGTGGTGTGGTGTTGGAACACTTGTTTGTTTGAACCAGTTCCTTCTGATAGCAAAGCAAAGACATGCATTGTCCGGGGCAATTCTGTGGAGAGTTGGGCCCTTATTGCTAGTCTACGTTCCAAAAACGATACTGGTATGAACGCCTGTGGCACCAAGCGCCTGGGTGCACTGTGTCATGAATGAATCACCAAAGCTATAGGAGGCTGGAAGGCTGGGAGGGGGGCAGTTAAAGAAGTTGATGAGACAACAGCCCCAGGCGAAAGCGAACTCTCGTGGATCACTGGGGGAAGTATAAGTGTGAGCTTACTTCTCCAACTCTTCACTCTGGCTCTCTCTCTCAAGTTGATGAGAGTGAGCGTAAATTAAAGAGGGACCAGGAGATAGTATTAGAATGGTCAGGTTTGTGTGGTCTGCTGCTGTGCTGGTGCCGATCTTGGCACTGTGCCATGCTGTGCCAGGGCACTGGCTTCCAGGACATTACACCAGCACCATGGTGGACGCTGCCAGGTTTGTCGATGACTACAACACCACGGCTGAGCTGGCCAACTACCACTACACCTTGGCTGATTGGAATTATGAGACCAACTTGACACACTTCAACTCCTTACTCAAGGTTTGTACAGTAGGACCACATCAGTGTTGGAAAGTCACTATACTGTAATTTCTTTACTTAAGTACATTTGTATTTTGTACCAATTTCCAAAACTTTTACTTCCACTCCAGAGGTTCTCAACCTGGGGGTCTTGGCCCCTCGGGCAGTCTCAGTTATTTTGGGGTCGCGGAATTATTTTCAAAAGCAGTGGAGTAGAATCTACAGTTCTACACTACAAATTTGTACTTTTATTGATTACTATTGCGACCAAAGGTCACATTTACGTTGTACTATGAAACCTTGCATCTCACATGCACCACACCTCCATATGGTTGCCTATAGCTTGTGACACCATGTGCCATCATGGACACCCTTAGATCTCCATATACCGGTATGGATCTGATCTGACCTCATGACATCATGGAGACCCTAACACGTTGTTCCACCATATATGGCCCTCTCCATATGTGAAGAAAACAACACTGACCTATTTTTATTGATTTACTTGCGTGAGGGGAGGGGCGCAAGTAAGGCAATCAATGGGTGCACAGTGTTTGGTGTTCGGTGGTCGGCGTTACCTCGGGGTACCCCAATTGGCCGGTTTAGGTGATGACATAATTGTGAGATACGTAAGAGACCTTTATAACTAATATCATGAGTATTAGCTTGCTCCGCTTACACACGAGTAAGCCATGGTCTACTTGTGCGCAGCGTGCAAGTTTACAATCCCCCGAGTGCTGATCTAGTTTTTACCTGTGGCAGATTTCCCTGGTTTCCAGGTTAACTTAGTGTTCCATGTGGCTTTGGAAACATTTTCCATCCCATGTGAATTGGAGCTTTCCTACTGAGATATTTTGTCTGCAGTCTGTTTGTAAATAATGCCCAACTGAACGCATAAGGAATGAACAATGCCTTTCATATCCTGTAGATTGAAACATTCTATTTATTGTGCACTGCAATGTTACACACTGCTATCCCTCTTCCTTTGTCAGCCCAGCCTGTCATTGTAACATCTCACAGGCATCCTATATATCACCAGTCCACATGAATACTTGAAGTGTGTTGTTTACATAACTATGTTGACTTTAAACTGGCAGTTGGAGAAATCAAATAGCAAAAATGTGCAGTGGTAACTGGTAAGAGTTCTCATGGCCTTAGGACAGGGTGCGAATAGCAGATCTACAAGCTCATAATATCGCCACATTTGAAATTGTGTTTGCTGAGGAGCTTGTGAGCTACAATGGATCCAGTGGCCCATATGGATTTTTTAATATGCAAACTTTTGAAAGTGGCACCTTTCAAATAAAAGAATAAAGTTAATATAAGATCCATAGTATTTCTTTGTAATGTGAAACATGTATAAAACATATATCATTTTGTGATTTCTAAGAATGTAATGCCATTCAAAAAGATACAGGATTCATAGTATTTTTTTTTTCTTCTTGTGGCTTGAATGAAAGGTGCCACTTTCAAGAGTTATCTTTGCATATATATTTTTTTCCATATGGGGGAACAGCGGCTATTAATTCCATTTTCTGAATTGTAACAACTTTGTTATCTTTAAAGGTCAAGGCGACCATGGAGTTACAGGCCTTTGATGAGGCCTGGGGAAAGAAGGCTAAGGCTGTGTTCCCTAAAGCCTTCCTTCAAACCCTGACTGACCTCCAGGTCAAGAAGCTGATAGGCAAGATCAGCCGCGTGGGAATTGCAAACCTGTCAGAGAAAGAGAGAAAGAAGGTACATACATCCGACCAGGGGCGGATCTAGGCATGGGTGTTGGGGGGGGGGGGGGGGGGGGGGGGGTGTTTTGCATGCCAAACATGATGACATGCAAAACAACCCAAATTTCAAATATATTTCAAATTAAAATGGTAATAATTGATTGATTTTGATTTGAAACACTGGGCTACTAAGTACAGTGGTGGCACCACTAAACCAACACCATCTCATCATTCAAAACAGAAAACTCTCTGAGTCAGACCTTTATAGCTTTATGCATGCTGCCTGTCTGTTGCAACTTCAACAACAACTGATGCTATTATTGATGCTTACTTGCCTAATACCTATGTCCTGTAACCGAAAATGGTATGGGTGTGGCTTTCTCTACTTTAATATTGTGTTTAATATTATGTGTTTATTTGATGATTTTTTTTCTCACAGACTTGAATACCTACTTAGAAAACATTTTGAGATTGAAGCTTTTGCTACTGTAAAATGATAAATTATTTACCATATGAAAAAAGTACAGTAATCAAGTACAGTAATCATGCATTTCAGTGAATGAGTAGCACAACTTACCAGACCTTTATCTGGCAGAATGGAGTGGGTGGGGCTTAGCCAACTCCATTCTGTATTATACTGTCATACAGAACAATAAACAATAATAATTACTACTCTGCTCTCCCTGCTCTGTCCTTGCGTCTAGTACAACACAATTTCTAGCACCATGGAACGACTTTATTCAACAGCCAAGGTGTGTCCAAAGCCACAAGAGTGCTACTTACCTGGTGAAGCTGGTAAGTATAGGCTGAGAATTCCACTGTATATACCGTACATGACCAAAGACTTTTTACTAGTGCAGGGGTTTTCAACAGGTGGTCCGGGGACCACCAGTGGTCCTTGAGAAGGTTCCAGGTGGTCCCCAGGCTACATGATGGAAAGTTGGTTAACCAGATGTAACTCTTAAGAATGTAACAATACACTGCTCTTGTACACTCTCAAGAGTTAAAATATTCATCTGAATTAGCACCACTTAATTAAGAAGTTTACACTATTTTGTTGTCAAAATACAGCCCGGAATTGTGGACGAAATCAAAATAATGATTTAATTTTAGGTCTTTGGTGTGAAAATGTAATCAAATGGTGGTCCGTGGCTCAAATGCTGAATAAATGGTGGTCCCTGGAGCCAAAAAGGTTGAAAACCCCTGGTCTAGCGAATTAGCTGCACTGTCCACGGTGCTGAAGATGGTGCATACTACCAGTATACTGTAGGGTAGGATAATATGTTGTGACTTTGTAGATCAGCAATGTAACTCAACTCAGGGGGGCTGAAAAGGTTGTGAACCACAACTGTACTGTATTAGTAGTTTGTGTGTTTGAGGGTGTGTTGGATAACTTAGATTGGTTTGTTGTCTCTCTTTGCAGAACTGACCGACATCATGGCCTCCTCCAGGAGTTACAACAAGCTGCTGTATGTGTGGGAGGGTTGGCACAATGCAGCAGGAGTTCCTATACGGAAGCTTTACCCTACATTTGTGAAGCTCTACAACAAGGCCGAGGTGGCAGATGGTAGGACGCATGACTATGAAGGGGAATTCCACCCATTTTCAACATTTTACTACTCATTAATATGCCTAAGAGATGTTGTGTGGACTTCATTCTTTCGTTCCATTTTAATTATTGGGGCATAGGTAATCAACATAATGATAAAGACACATGTTGCCAATGCATTTTGTTAAAGGTTTTCAAGATGCCGGTGATTACTGGAGATCTAAGTATGAGATGGACAACCTTAGGGAGGACCTGGAGAAGATCTACAAGACCCTAGAGCCCCTCTACCAGAATCTGCATGCCTATGTCCGCCGCAAACTCTACAATCATTATGGACCCAAATACATCAACCTTAAAGGACCCATCCCTGCCCATCTGTTGGGTATGTAAGACTTTAATTTTTTCAACCCTTCACATAATGTACATTATTGTATGGGCATGGACAACCATTTGCTGAGATTTAGCCTCCCAGAGTCAAAATTGTTCTGAAGCATGGATTGAAGCATGGATTTGCTTCAATACAGCAAATCCATGCTGTATTGAAGTGCTACCATAGCAGAGACAACAGGCAAACATTGATCAAAATAACAACTCTTCTACAATTCTCGTATGAGCAAAAGGAATTAAGGCATAGCTTTTCATCACCGCTAAACCCCTTATCCCTTAACTTCTTCTTTAAGCTATTAAAAACAACAATAGTTAAAATGGCCAGTCTACAAACTCACAATGTGTAAATAGATTGGCACATTGAACTATTCCAAAGGTTATTCAAAATAATAAAAGAGGGCAAAAAAGTTGGGGATAAGGTGTTTAGAATGTAACGAAAATGGAGCCCTAAGTGCCTTGTTTGTGCCAAATCTGGGTTGCACATGGTTGATTGCACTCCCTCTGTGGGAGTGGACTTCATTGACATAAAGAAAGTATTTGGACAGGTACATGGGTATTTTGGTAGTGTATCAAGTCTTGTCTACCAGACCCATTGCAAGTTGTTGTACTTTGTCAACAATCCTAACCCCATCTAGACTGTCAAAGTGGGCAGGGGTGAGGTGGGCTCGGTCAGTAAGGCCAAGTAACAGCCTGACCAGTTTCGGGAGGTCTGTAGCCTTGTTTTCAGGGTCTTTGAGGTCTTTATTGGGAATGTACACGGCACTGACAATTAAAGTAGCCTAATACTGTCACGACTCAGTCTGACAAGTAACCTAGCCCACCCTGGACATATCCGCATTATTATCATACAATATCTAATTAGTAGCAACACCTTTGTTTTGTTTTTCTTCTTACAAATTATTTGATTGTCCCAAAACATTGTATGTGTTGTCATGATTTGTCATGATGACCCGAGTTGTCTTTGTCTGTGGCATAATTGTCTTTATACATTATTTTGGATATGTCTGACAAAAATGAATGGGGAATTAATTTATGGGTCGCGTGCGATGTCATGAAAAGAGCGGGACTGCTCAGCTTTATACTAATACCCTGGGCCCGTTTCGACTCAATACCCCCACAGTATTGGGTAGGTATTCTCAAGCCGAACCCCTTCAACAAAGAATGGGAAACAGCCCACTTGCTTGAAATAATAAGTCACCAGCTTATAATTGAATGAATTAAATTCATGTTTTGTATAATGCAGGTTTAATAGTTTTAGTTGATTTAAAAAAAAAAAGCTCTGTGCCGATTCGCTGATATAGAATAACGTCTAATCTAAATGATTCACAAATAAATAAGCTGCTTCTTGATTGATTAAGTCAGTTATTGGTTATATTTATTGGCTTGTTTTGCCTCCTACTGTATGCACTGGGATTTGTGCTAGAGGAGGTTTTGTACTGCTGTATGCACTTTTATGTCCGCTAGAGGAGTTTTTGTACTGTATGCTTGACTGAAATACATCTCTCATCATAATTATAGGAAACATGTGGGCTCAGCATTGGAACGATATTTATAGCATGATGATTCCATATCCTGACAAAACCCACGTGGATGTGACCGAGGCGATGGTTAAAAAGGTATGAGTTCTGACAGACCATGGGAGAATATGGATTATTACATGTGTCATACCCAAAGCATTAATTATTTTTAAATGCAGCAAGAGCATCGACACCTACAGTAAATTATTATGTAATTTGGGCTCAGTCTAATGACTAATCTAGTCTAATGACTAATGTTATCAGTCATTACATTTGACACAACATTTTTAAAATCTAAATCCTCATTATATATAAGTAAAACATCTGGCCTTCAATTTTCAAATCTAGCTAAGTGCCACGAGGAGGCCAACTTTTTACTAATGCGCTGTGTTTGATCCTGTTTTGATCAATAATATGATCAATAATCTAGATAAATGTGTTGGTCTATCAGAAATACAATATATGCACATGTTCTCTGTCACTCCATCAGAACTATAATGCCACATACATGTTCCGTGTTGCGGAGGAGTTCTTCACCTCGTTGGGTCTCAAGGAGATGCCTCCAGAGTTCTGGAAGGGGTCCATGCTGGAGAGACCCTCCGATGGACGACAGGTGGTGTGTCATGCCTCCGCCTGGGACTTCCACAACCGCAAAGACTACAGGTCAGCATGGTCAGACTTGTACTCACTGGTGTAAAGCAACTAAGTACATTTACTCAAGTACTGTACTTGTACTGTAACATTTTGAATGTAGTTTGGCAGAGTATTTCCAATTTGCTATACTTTTCTACTCCACTACATCTCGAATCCAAATATTATACCTTTACTCAGCTACAATTTAATTGAAAACTTGAGTAAAAAGTTTTAGTACTTGTCTGTATGTTTTTTGCGTGTAGGATCAAGCAGTGTACAAAGGTGACCATGGACCACCTGTCCACGGTGCATCATGAGATGGGACATGTTGAGTACTACCTGCACTACAAGGACCAGCCTATAGGCTTCCGTAGTGGAGCCAACCCTGGCTTCCACGAGGCTATAGGGGACGTAATGACTCTGTCCATCATCACACCCAAACATCTACACACCATTGGCCTGATGGATTCTCCCGCCAATGACCCTGGTATTACTATTTTATTATATTTATTTTTGCTGCATCTGTCTGAAACAGATGGTATGACATTGATGTTGTTTATGAATATACTGTAAGGCTAAACACTGCATTGCTTTTTCGCACAGAGAGTGACATCAACTATCTGTTTAACATGGCCCTAAAGAAATTGGCCTTCCTTCCGTTTGGCTACCTCATCGACCAATGGAGATGGAGCGTGTTCAGTGGCGACACGCCCCCAGAGCGCTATAACTCTGAATGGTGGCGACTCAGGTAGGCAATATTGAAAAAAATTCCTTGCTATGTACCATTCCATTTCACTACATTGTTCTATTATTATATGTGTATTCTTTGTGTTCATGCCTGGGTGCAGACAACAGGTTTGTTCTTATCTGTTCCAATACAATATCCATGAATCACTGTGTTTATTAAAAAAACAGTATTTGCTAAATAGTTACTGTATCGAATTGAAAATGGTTGCATCGTATCATATCTCCATAAACTGTATCACATGGACACTAAGAAAGCAAAGACTTATATGCCATGTTGCACACTAATGTCATTCTTTTTAAATTCATTCATTTTTAAAGGACAAAGTACCAAGGAATCTGCCCACCGGTCAAGCGCACAGAGGAGCACTTTGATCCTGGAGCAAAATACCACGTTGCTGCAAAAGTACCATACATCAGGTAAGAAATGCTACATTCCTTCAAACACCCAATACACCAAAGATTTTGATTTACACGGCACTAGATTAGGTCTGCATACTGGAACTCAAAAACAATGAAAAACAGCATGATATAGTATGGTCCAAGACCATGTGCCTGTCATTTTTCCCGGGTTTTAGACATTTTTTTGAAAATCCTCAAAAACGTCAGAAACGGCATACTATACTATGTCAGTTTTCATTTTCCTCATGGACTTTTTCGAAAATGATCTAGAGTATATAAAGATGTTTATGCCACGCACAAAGCCAACTCGGGTTGTGACAAATCATGACAACACACACAATGTTTCTAAGAAGAAAAATGAAACAAAAAGTGTTGTATCATGCCCCTTTTATCATGTCCTTCTTGTAATTAGATATTGTATGGTAATATTGTGTTTGTTGTCATGGTTTGTTGTCTATTGTCCACGACAAGTCGACATAATCGTCATTATACGGTATACTGTATATCATTTTCAAAATGTCTATGAGGAACATGAATGGGGAAAACAGTTCTGGATCATGGGCAACGTCATGAAAGGGGCGGGACTGCTCAGCTCTATTGAATGAGTATTTTTCACGTTCAGTAACGTGTCTTTTGGCTGGTTTATTTTTTATTCCATATTGTGTAAGTTTGACTAAAGTAATCTGTCTCCCCTACAGGTATTTTTTCAGTTACATCCTGCAGTTCCAGTTCTATGAGAAACTATGCCAGGCAGCCAATCACGTTGGGCCCCTGCACACATGTGATATCTACCGCTCAAAGGAGGCAGGAGCTGTCTTAGCGTAAGTACTCCTACTCTATATAGAGTTCATAATCGTCTAATTGTATAGAAGCTTGTGGGTCTCTGCTATTTTTTTATACTTTTGTGACACTGTGCTATGATCAAGAACATGTCATGTTCATAATCACTATTTTATAAATTTGTGTTAATGTGAGATGGCATCGCTTCACACATTGGATACTTTAAAAGTTTGCATAAAAAAGCACAGGAATGAGAGTATACTAAAGGTCTGCCAAGGATTTAAACACCAAGAGAGCATTATATGGTTTGTGTCACCAACATGGTGAAAGTAGCAGATCTACTGTATTTTCCTTCTTTTTTAATTGACCAAAATAGAGATTGATTGTTAATTTCATTAGCAATGTGTGTTTTAATAATCAGTTGCATGCAGCTTAAATAGTTAAACATGTTGAATCTGACCTGAGGTCTCATTTCCATATTTCCAGGGCGTTGCTGAAGCCTGGTTCTTCCAAACCATGGACTGAAGTTCTCCAGGAAGCTATGGGGACCAACAACATGGACGCTGGGGCTCTGATGAGATACTTTGATCCCCTGATCAAATGGCTCCAGCAGCAGAACGTCAACGAAACCTTAGGGTGGCCTGACCTCAACTGGATGCCAGCCGTCCCTGAGGGCTACGCACAGGGTGTTGGTTGGTGAGAAGAGATTTGACGACACAATGTGTCTCAAAACATCTTAATAATGGAGAAATAAAAACAAAAGGCTATACTAGTCTAACAATGCCAGACATGCACGTCCACGTCCATGCACACACACACACATGTGCACGCGCGCACGCACACACACACTGACACACACACACACACACACACACACACGTGCATGCACGCACGCACGCACGCACGCACGCGCACACACACACACACACACACACACACACACACACACACACACACACACACACACACACACACATACACCACACACAATTTATACTTGATATATGTAATTAAAATTTGCAATATGAAGTCTGAAGTTGTCCTTGTCTGAGATGAGGGTGTATTCTGGCAAGGTGAAAGAAGCTTGATTTTGTGTAAATGTTGTATAAATTATGTCCAAGATCTTTGTGAACTTTGATTTGTAGAAGAATTTGTAAAAGATAATCAGGCATAAACAGGCATTTCTATGCTAATGTCCCCTGTCTCACAACCCCATTTTTATTTCAATTTTATTTATTTTGAAAGCTTATGTAATGCTTCTGTTTGTAATCCAAATTATGGTTTAAAATGGATAATATTATTATTAGGTTTAAGAGAACTCCGATTAATGATGAAAACAACCAATATACTCCCTATGAGTGTGTTGAATGAGTGATAGACCATTTTGTCAACAGTGTCAGGTCCATGACATGGAGTTTACATCTAAAATGTTGTGACGTTAATTGTTATTTTCAGAATTTCAAGAAAGAAGATGCACATTACACACACTATATAATGTACTGTATGTTTGAATGTAAATACAATAAATACTTGAATATTTAAACTGGTTAACACCATTGCATTGATCAGGACCATGATCCCCATAAACGGAGGTAATAACATATTCAGCATCTGTTTTCCAATATAAGTGTGAGAAACACTGTGTTAACAAATCTTCATTCATGTTTGTAATAAATGTGTATGCGTTTCATACATGATCACAGTCAAAGATCTGAATAAATGTTTATTCAAATACATTTTTCTGGATGATCTGAATTGCTCTATTCAAACTCTGTTGTGTTACATGAATGAGTATCCCACTCCAAATATATATCCAGTCCACCACAATTGCAGGCAAGGCAAGTTTATATGTATACCTGTAGCACATTTGAACGAGGCACTGTGATTCAAGCAAAGCATTATAAAAGCAAAAGCATTATAAAATACCAGTATTAGAAAACAAAACAAAAAAAATCAAATAAATGCAATTGCTTTTTCAGAAGATAATAAACAACAATTACTCAATGAAAGGCAATGAAAAACAAAAGGAGTCAGTGTGTTATAGTCATGAAAATTAAACCCTATACTGTCATTCTTCAGTTATACAAAGAAAAGATGATTATCCATAGAGGATTATAATCAGTTACTTCCCACAGAAAGTACTTTAGCTTAAAAGGGTTAGGCCTAACAAGAGTGGCAGCAATTGACCTACAGTTTTCTGGGAGTTTGTTGTACATACAGTATGTGGTGCCGTGATGCCTGGACCATACACCCGAAAACAAAATGAAGTGAGATGTGAAAATGGTTGAAGTGGTCCTTTAAGTGGATTAAAGCTCCCTCTTTGTTAAAACAGGCTTCCTCTCCCGTTTCTTCTTCTCTCTCTTCTTGTCTTCCTTGTGGAAGATCCTTCCATCTGCCTGCTCCACCCAGCCCACTTTGATGTCTGGCTGGTGGCCCTTCATGTTCTGTTTCAACTGAGACACACAAAGTACAACCATCGCAATAATCACATGTCTGGTCATACATTATCATGTTAAGTTATTAGAACAATTAGACATGTCACTATCGTCTGCAGTGTGAAGTCAGCACTACACACAATACACAGAGCTGCATGCAGTGGGCCGGGAAAGCAGATGGTTTCCCGAGGATGTATACCCGCTGGAGGTGTCAGCTCTAGGGGCTTCGTTGGCAGCTAATGACATCCACGGGGAACCAGGCTGTGAAAGCCACCAAGAACTCTTAGAAAAAAGCAGATAAAGGGAGACGTCCCAGTTCACTGCCCCGCCACCAAGAGATGCTCCAGGAGAAGGGGTCAAGCATCTATATATGAAATGGGTGGTCATTTCAGCTCATGATCATGCAGCAAAACGTTCTGGTATATGGCCGGGTGCAGGCCTGGCTCAGAGTTTTGTATTAAATCATGTTTTATTATTGTACCGTAATTGTAATACATGCATAGATTGTAATAAAAGAGAAAGAGAAGACATCATCTGTGTTACCAAAAGAACCCAACAATAATGTCATTGGTAGTCAGTTTTCTGAACTGAAGCTTACAACGTATAATGAGCATTAGTGAGGACTAGTTACTGAACATAGTTACAAGGTTGAAAATGAAGTGCTCTTTTAATTGAGCAGTTGACACGGAAGAACCATAAATACATAAAAGTCATAATAATAAATATCCATGATGTACAAAGTATGGATACGTGTTCAGGAATGATATCCCCTTTGGGGTGGGTCAGAATATATTATAGACTTCAGATGGCAATAATACTGATTATACCTGCTCCAAGATGGCATCCGGTACGGCAGGGTCGTTCATATTCAGGGGGGAATTTATGGTCAGTTTCACTCTCCACACTTGTTTCTTCACTACATCTTTGAAAAGAAACATTGTTTCAATGATTCGATTATCTGAAATCTAATCAATATTATTCTCACCATATTCAGTCAAATTAAATGTTTTGAGAACATCTACAGTTAAAATTCATAATATACCTTTACCCACAATCTCATCGCATCCTAGATTGCCTTTATAGACTGACAACAAATTAAGATTATTTTTCAATTTGTGTCAACTCTTGTTGGTTGGCTTTGGGTGTAGTTTTCAAATAAACCAGAGTGTCATAGGGTGACCAGATGTCCCTCTTTGCAAGGGACAGTCCCTCATTTCCAAGACTTTTTATATGTCACACAATTTGAGACCCTGTCCCACATTGTGACTGACAGACATCAGTGTTCAAATGCTAGTTGGCTTTCAGGGGCCACATTGCATGTGCTGTCATATCAAAAATAGCTGATCTACAAACTGAAGACGTCACACCTATTTTTTGCACTGTGATGTGTTTTGAGCTTGTAGATCAGCTATTTTTTGCATTATTTGAATTGAAATATTTTATTTTTTGAATATGGTATCAAGATCTTAATAATTTGCAAACCGTGTTGGCAACGCATCATCCCACTTGTCCCACACAATACTTCTGTCTGTCAGTCACATTTTGGATCTGGTCACCCTAGAGTGTCATCCAGTAGAATATTCATGGCCCCCAACGGGCCAGCTGAACTGAACTGTAACACAAATATAACCAGTTACTCTGGCTATTCACTTACTACTGTAGCAGATGAAGGGCTTTGTAACTTCATAACAGTCCAGGTTCTCCCACTTGGATCCTTTGGAAAATGTCACGACAGCACAATCTTCACCCTTTGGTCCCATGTCATCCCAGTGCCTGAAGGAGGAGCTGCTTCCATCAGACCACTTCCAGGAGTGTCGGTACAGGCCGATCCAGTAGGCCCACTTTGGGTTCAGCCCTATCCTCTGGATCTCCTGGTTCTCTGCCTCGTTTCTCACAATGGCCAGGTCTGTGTGTTTCTCTCTGCACTCCCTCTGGGCACCATACCATGTCAGGAACTTTGGAATGAGGATATATTTCTTCGTGTGATCTGAAAATAAACTACAATGAGTTCATGTACAAACAGAACGCTATATGTATTTTTTATTTTTTGTTTCAAGGACCCCAGTTTGGTGAACCGCAGTTGCTCTATGAGACCAGTTTTGATTGAGTCAAGGGATTCGCTGTATGTCTTGGCTGCTGGTAGGGTATTCCAAAATTCATTTAGTCCCGTTTTAGCCGAATCTGGGTTGCATATGGTTGATCTCGATCCCTCTGGTGTTGTGAGTGTAAGGGACTGACATATTGGGCTTACTGACACATTTATATTTCTTTTATTTAGGTTTTTTATGGTATCTGTCACAGTACGTGACAGGTCTGTGTTGTGTTATATTATGTACCCTGTTTTGGCTATTTTGTATTTTAGTGTTTTACTTTTCCCTGTGATTTTGCAGTTTTGTTTTCCTTGTTTCTTATTTTCCATGTAGAGTTGATCTTGCCTAGTGCACCTTTATTTTGTAGTCTTGCTTTGTAGCCTTCCTATCTGCCCTGTAGCTCTGTACATGTCTTGTCAAACCTTGTGAGCAGTCTTTGTTTTTTTCCACGTGTCCTCTTAGGCCCCCAGCCAATCCCTGTGTTGATTTTGTCAGTTGTTCACCTGTGCCTATTTAGTCTGTGTCTACCAATATTCCCTTATTTCATCAGCATCACAAATGTCAAATTAGTGGCAATACTATTATTTTTATATGGCAATATGGTATCTAGTTCACATAAATACCCTGAAACATGGATGAGTAGACTAGAGGTCATGTCGGATCTTTCCACATTTCCATCACGTTTAGGATAAAAATGTACGGATTACATTTCTAACAATTAAGGTGGATAAATCTTGATAAAGTATTCAATCAATCTCTATTCTATCAATCAATAAAAACAGTTTTTGATCAGTAGCATCAGACGAGGATTTAGGCTCTTAGGGTTACGGTTGGAGAAGGGTAGGGTTTTGCTACAAACATGCCTAAACCCTTCTCTAACCCTTATTCTCACCATAACCGCAAGCACGTTGCAGCTGATAGTGGATTTCCAGTGCATGTTCGGACTAATGGGAGTGCTGATCTATGGGACTTCGGTACTTAGATCAGTCCCCGCGGAGAAGGCTTCAATGTTGCCCAGCCATTCTGAGGGCTTTGGTTAGTAGCCAACAGGGCGTGGGTGTGCAATCCCATATGGAATTTTTTATATAAATGTCATACTGTAAATGTGAACTCTTAAAAGTGAAGAAGTCTTAAAAGCTTTTATAAACACAACAAATACTATGGATCTCATATATGTTTGAAATGTCATATAATTCTTACAAATTACAAAATGATATGTTTTATATATGTTTCACTTTACAAAAAAGTAATAGGGGTCTTATATTAACATTATTCTCCTATATGAGAATTGTATGAAACATGCCACTTGCAAGAGTTTGCATAAATACAATTTTCACACAGCGTTGCAAGAAGGCCAAGACTGATCTAGGACAAGCAGACACCGGAACGGAATTAACACATCTCACCTCTGTCGTTGAAGCAGATTGAAGGGCGCTCGCTTTCACACTTTTTATCTTTCCATAACCCGTCACCACCATGTATGATGCCACAGAGTTGACCGTCTGGTTCTTTAACATCCCATTTCCTGAACTTGTGTTCATCTGCATCTTTGTAGAAGCGTTCATCTGCCAGTGACCATCTCCAATCATTGGCATCGTTATACAGACCTATCCAGAAAGTCTTAAAACATAACAGAACAGACCAGTAACTATGGGCACTTTGGGTAAACATTGTGAAAATAGTAGATCAACCTTTTACCAAAGGCCTGTTGCAATGAAGCATTTTATTTTGAAGAAAGCTGTGTAAATAATGCATGCACAAATCATGTCTAGGAACGCTGAAGAAGGCATGGCCAAGGAAAAAAAGTAAAAGTAAAAAAAAAAAAAAGATTACAGGGACCTCGTTTTATATCATTAAAAGGGATCAAAAGACACATCATTAGTACCCCACATTTTTATTGAGAAGACGTGTGGACACATCTAATCGCCAAATTGTTTTATCTTTCATTTAGTTTTCAACTGGAGGTGTGAAACACAAAAACACAAGTAGACGTTACAATGACCCCAAGCATGTTTGGGGTCATTTTAAAGTAATAAGAAAAACTTATATGATTCAAAAGCAGTTACTAGGGTGTATCCACACTTGGGATTGTGTTCATTTGTGTATTCGGCTCAGATATGACACCATTTCTTGCTTTGTTTTGTTTTTTTTGACTGGCGGTGGATGGAAAGTGAAGTGGGCCCAAAAATGAGCAGACACAATCACAAGTGTGAATAGGGCTTGAGAAATGCATAGATGAGTAGAAATATTTACACTTTCGGTTGAATCCACCATTTGGTTCAGTGTGTTGACATCATCCAGGGTGTGTATGGTAGCCAGGTCTGTGAACTTGTCCCTGCAGTACTGCTGAGCGTCTTTCCAGCTCATTTTGTCATATACAAAATGGTACTGATGAGTTAGACATGAGCACAGGGTCCATAGCCCTGTAGGATAGAACACAATGCAATATAACATTCAGGTTTCTGTCTCATTATTTTATTAGCAATTATTCTATTTACCTTTTTAAACTGTAAAGCAATGCAAAATGTTGACATATACAGTATCAGTGAATTGAGATGTCAACAATTGAAAAGAAGAAGAAGAAGAAGAAGAAAAAAAAAGAAACGACTCTGCTGTTCTGGTAACCCAGCTACAGCAAATGCTGGAATTAAGCAAGCCGACAGTCATATTCATATACTGTATATTAACATATTGACATATTTAAGGTAGGATACTGTACAAGAAAAATTAACACGGTGGTCTTTAGTTAAATCACTGTATTCTGTTAGCAACCATTGCATTCTGACAGTTACACAGTACATGGGGTCTCACTTTTCTCTCTCTCTTCAGCTCGGTAAGAAGATGTGCATGCACATACGGTACCTTTAAACTTGAATTTGAACCAATTAGGCTCATATACAGAATGCATTATAAAAAACAACAATAATATATAAATTGTAGGTCAGTGACAGTTTAATAATAATAATAATGGATTGCATTTTTATAGCGCTTTTCTATGCACTACGTGTATACTCAAAGCGCTTACAATGGTCCATTCATTCATACATTGGGAAGTAGAGCGGCGAACAGTCAACGCCAGCGTCCCCACTTCCCACATTCATACACCAGCAGTGGCAACCACTGGAGGCAAGGTGGGGTTCAGTGTCTTGCCCAAGGACACTTCGACATGTAGACAGGAGGAGCCGGGATTCGAACCGCCGACCACTGGATCATTGGCCGACCTGCTCTACCTCCTGAGCCACAGCCGCCCCAATTTAATTTCTATAGTCTTCCAGTTCCAATTTTGTCACCTAATTTCTCTGTGTCATCACTCACAATTCCACTTGCTTAATCTGTATTCTAAATGTATTCTCATTGGATAAAATTGGTATCCCGACCTGAAAATGGTGAAATGAAAATTTTCTGTATAATATAAAGCTACAGAGACAGAGAGATTCCTGATAGTGAACACTCGATTTCAGTGAGATCTGTAAGACCATGCTTTTTAACAATTAACCACAATCACATACTCTAGCAGTCATCTGATCATACTAACATAAGACTAGCAGGACCTACCTACCTGTTATGTTCACAATGGACAACAGAGCGGTAGTCTTCATACTAACATGAGACTAGCAGAACTTACCTGTTATGGTCACAATGGACAACAGAGCTTGTGTCTTCATTCTACAGTACTTGTCTCTGTGTGACTGTACTGTAGACAAGGCTTAAGAATCAAACTTAAATAGTTGTACTTGGACCATTAGTCTAATGTATTCATTTGGGTAACAATTTTCCTGTTTAGTTATTTGTTTGGCAGCCTATATCTTTCATACAAAACATTCAAAGTGCAGTAGGCACACAAGTCATGACTGACTGCAAAACGATTTCCATTCATCACTTTAACCCTTTCTTGGAGAGCAGATCTGCAGTCTGCGCGCATGCCATTTGATGTAGACTGTAGTAGACATGTATGTACGGTATGTGGTGGTTCACAAACTTCAAGTAGGCCTACTCATTTGAAAATCCAAAAAGAATTTGCTGATCACCTATAAGAACACTTGACCTCTAGTGAAATGTATAATGGGGATTCATAATTACTAGGGGTAGCAATTTTCTAATATGGGGCTAGTGTTCATTTCTAGTGTTTATTCTTCATTCTTTCTTTTGTTGGTTTATTATTCAGTGTTGAGTACTGGCTTTTTAGTAATTTGCTATGCTTTTCACAGTATTTGATCCAGTATGTTTTGTAGGTGGACTGGTTGAAGACGAGTCATATGGTTCAAATCCACCCTCTGAAAGACCAAATTAGTCACATGATGGTCTCATTTGGATGAGTTCAAAATAGTATGATGTAAGTCACAGTTCTTGTGAAATCAGTCGGAGGGATCAGCCCAGTGTTATGCTGCACAGTAAAGCAGCGCTAATATACTATTGTCAACTGTATTAATTGTTTGCCAGAGTCTTGTGGTGGGTGTTCTGCTCTGCTTTTGGTCAATATTAAGTAGTTCTGGCCATTTTGTGGGGGTCCCTGGGTCATGTAGTGAAAGTAAATGAACCCACAAAACTAATGTCTTGTTGAATTATTTCTAAACTATTAGGACCTCCATTGTTAATTTTTGACCCCCCTATCACATGGAACTACTTTTTGAGCGTAGTGATATGGACACAAAATACATAGTTACCTGAGATAGAGGGGTAAAAAATGAACGAAGGACCTGCTAATATTTTAGAAATAGGTCAACAATCCAAAAGACGTTAGTTTTTTGGATTCATTTAATTTTACGGTGTGGCCCCAGTGACCCCCAAATGACCGGAACTACTTAATATTTGACCCAAACCAGAGCAGAACTCCCACCATGGGACTCTGGACATCAATTAATACAGTTGACACCACTATATTAATGGTAAGTATTTCATACAACTTAACATCAAACATCTGAACTATCCCTTTAAGTATACTGTAAAAATGCATCCATTGAACATTAGTGGGGTTTTCTCCTGCAACTCTACTAAGACCGTAATTATTGAAAACCACTAGACTTAGTTGTACCTGGGTCCGTGTACTTTTCGGCCATTCAGGATTCTGTTTTATACTTGTTAAATTTAAAATCAGAATACACTCCAAAACGGCCCGTTTCGGTATTCTGTTTTGAAAACAAAATGTAGAGTTGTGAATTGTAAGAGCAACATACGACCCGTTTCCAGGTTCTAATTGTTGTGGTTCGAATCAGAATGACAAAATTTAAAAACGCTGCTGCTCTGGCGCGGTGGCGAGCAAAACCTGAAATCTGTTTTGTGTCCGCTGCTCCCCCCCCCTCCCTCCTCCGTGCTGAGGGCGGAGGCGTGGCACGGAGCTCTTGATTGACAGCTCGGTTACTGCTGCAGTTACTACAAGGAGACACACGCGGCGCTGTTGGTACTGGCAGATGATATTATGAATTATTGAATTAGAGTAGTTATTATACATTTATCCTTTATATTTAGATTTTATTTATACCATTTAGCACTGCCGTTAATAAATTGAATAAATTAGTCTGCATTTAATGCATATTAATACAGTGCTGTTATTACATTCTGATTAGACATTGATGATTGATGCATCCTCCTCTGTGTCAACTCTTAATTAATAAAGTAATACAGACAGATAGACATTTTAAAGAGGCCTACCCGGGACCTCGTCATCTGTGTCATTAATCATTATTATGCAACGCGTTATGTTACAGGTAGGCCTGTTTATTTGTTCAATTAAGTGTTTTGGGCCGACATGGTGCCAAACAAGGTGCCAAACTAAATCATTGAAGTAATGTAGTCTGTATACATTTATCCTTTATCATTTAGATTATATTTATGACTGCTGCTGTCATTACAAATACATTGGCGTTAGCGGCATTTTGATTGAATCTTAACGGGTCATAACCAGCCACAGAGCTATTATTTCTACCTACTGGTAGCCTATACAGCGCACACTGCAGCGAGGGCGTGATCATGGTGTCACGGATGGACCACAGTGACAGACAGTAGGCCTACAGTAGTCCGAGGAGATGCAATTGGCTAGGACAATTGCAAAACAGCATCAAGTGGTTCCCCTGGTTGTTGCGGATGTGCACGTCCAAACTCATTCAAATTCAATGATGATGTATTTAATATTTAATTCAAATGTAGGTTCCTGTATTCATTCACTAGGTATACACACACACACACACACACACACACACACACACACACACACACACACACACACACACTCACTTGATTTTATAGACACTATCTATACCCTACCATCTTCCACAAAGTTGGCTAGAATGTTGAAAACAATCTGATGATGAGCCCCGGTGAGGCATTACTCCTATTCATTTACTTCAATGCCTAGTTCGGTTGGCACCTTGGCGGCCCAATTGGTGCACCTCATAAACACTTAATTGAATAACGAATACACTATAAATATAGCGGGTTGCATAACAATGACACACATGATGATGGTGGGACACTTACCCTATATGTTGAATACAAAGTAGACTTACTTTAGCATGTTAATTAATTAGAAAGTTTATATTTATTGTCTGTCTGTCTTGTCTGTTCGTCTGTCTGTCTCTATTAATTTTTTAATTACTTAAGAGTTGACATGAATGTAATAACAGCCCTGTGTAAATATGCAACCAAAAAAGTGGGGTAATTTATTTGAAATTACGGCAGGATAAATGTATAATAATATTGTCTACTCTAATTCAATAATTCATAATATCATCTGCCAGTACCAACAGCGCCGCGTGTGTCTCCTTGTAGTAACTGCAGCAGTAACCGAGCTGTCAATCAAGAGCTCCGTGCCACGCCTCCGCCCTCAGCACGGAGGAGGGAGGGGGGGGGAGCAGCGGACACAAAACAGATTTCAGGTTTTGCTCGCTACCTCGCCAGAGCAGCAGCGTTTTTAAATTTTGTCATTCTGATTCGAACCACAACAATTAGAACCTGGAAACGGGTCGTATGTTGCTCTTACAATTCACAACTCTACATTTTGTTTTCAAAACAGAATACCGAAACGGGCCGTTTTGGAGTGTATTCTGATTTTAAATTTAACAAGTATAAAACAGAATCCTGAATGGCCGAAAAGTACACGGACCCACCTGCATATATGCAGTGGATAATAAAGAAAAGGTGCAGATCTGGGCATACAAAAACATTGTTAGGGAATACAAAAACAAAAGATGTACATTGCAGAAATGGATTCCACAGGAATAAATATATAAGGATCAACTAAGAAAAGTTTGGTAAAGCCTTGTATCAATTTATTGTAGGGTTTTCTGTGTTATTTCCACCCATGTTGACACATTGGCAACAAATATTGTGACTTCTCTGAGACACATGTACTGCAACAATTTAGAACTAGAATAGAAAGTGATAAATGTGTATTCTCACCCGATTGGAAGAAATTTGCAAACCACCTGAAAGTCTAATTTCTGATTAGAGATATTGAGCTTGATCTGACATTATGTTTTGCCTTCCCAGTCCAGTGTGATTAGTCAGTTCAGAGGCGGCGTGCGTGCGGCTGCAGCAGTGCAGGGTCTACCAGGCTATGCTGCAGGGGCAGATCTGCAGACTGGTGGCGGGGGGGTGGGTGGCGGCCCCCTCCTCTCTGAGGAATGGGTAGCTCAGAATGGTGAGCAGGGAGTGGAGAGGAGAAGAAGTACGAATGGACAAGAGCCTGGAGAGAACGAGAGAGAGAGAGAGGGAGAGAGATACACATATATCAATACTGCAGTGAATCACTCCGTTCCAAGTAAAAGCCCAGAATTAAAATGTACTCGAGCAAGTTACAAAAGTATCGGTATAAAATGTGCTAAAAGTACATTGTCTACTCAGGATTTTGTGAACACTCCAAACAATATAACACACACACATTGTCTGGGTGTGTGGCATGCTAGATGGAGGACATGTAGATTGTGAGGACGCTAGTTTGCTGTGTGTGTGTGTGTGTGTGTGTGTGTGTGTGTGTGTGTGTGTGTGTGTGTGTGTGTGTGTGTGTGTGTGTGTGTGTGTGTGTGTGTGTGTGTGTGTGTTTGCACGAGCGTGCGTGCACCTGGGTGGCCGGACAGCGCTGTTTCGAAGGATAAATGAGGAACTTATTGAGCAGGTCAACAGCCTGTGGGGGCGCATCTGGAACTATCTCCTCCAATGGGATTGCAGGATTCTCTTTAAAGGTGATTTTATTATAATCGGGTAACTCCACTATCTCCTGGAAAGAGAGAGAGAGAGAGAGAGAGTGAGAGTGAGAGAGAGATTCATTCATGAGAAATCGAGAGTGGATTTAGGATTGGACATAAAGGCCTAGATTTTTGTCACCACTAAACCCCTTATCCCTTAACTTAAACTGCCTTTTTAAACTATTTTAAATACATTTTTGTTACACATTTGTTAAAATGGCCAGTCTACACGGTACACGCTCACAATGATATTAGATTGACACGCTGAACTATTCCAAATATTTTTTCTAAGTAGTAGAAAAAAGTCAGAAGTTAGGGATAAGGGGTAAGGGGTTTAGCGCATGACGAAAATGGAGCCCATAGAGACTTTAGGTGTTGGTAGTCTGATTCATATGTATATGCACCACAGTAAGTCAAGCAATCACACCACAACATATTTTGAGCTTGTAGTTTGGTTATTTTGGTGTGTGACATAGGCACTCAACTATGTATGGATGCGTCCAAAATCATACATCACCTACCTATATGCTACTACCAGGAGTGTGTGTGTGTGTGTGCGTGTGTGTGTGTGTGTGTGTGTGTGTGTGTGTGTGTGTGTGTGTGTGTGTGTGTGTGTGTGTGTGTGTGTGTGTGTGTGTGTGTGTGTGTGTGTGTGTGTGTCTTACAGGCCAGACGTCCTTGTTGGGCGTTCCCAGAACCCGGAGGACACAGCAGAGCTGTTCGATATCATTTTCCCCAGGGAACAGTGGAGAAGAGTTTAACAACTCCCCAAAGATACATCCTACTGCCCTGAAAACACACGCACACATGCACACACGTTCAGTATAACATGCAGTCAGTACCACCAACTTCTTAAAATATAGACTTTTTGTCGTCTTTGGGGGTAATTTGTATTATTTTCTCTCAGTCAATCAATCTTCACAACTTTGGCCACCTCTAGTAAAAGATCACACTGTTCCCACAAAGTCATATAATGGCCAAGGGCATTTTATAGTCAAATACAATTTGACTCATCTGGGCCCGTTATGTGCACGATGTCATGTGCCCAGAAGGGCCCTCAGGTCTGTTGATCTAACAGTGTCTGTTAGAACCACCCACCACTAATCTTACAATGTAGGGCTGTTAAGGTTACAGGACTCTATCATGAATTGGACATCAAGGTTTTTGGTCTTTTTGGGTTCCCCAGCCTATTTTTAGGCCCCCCCCAAATAGTTTTTTAAACAGTCAGGCCATCATTGAGAAAAAAAAAGTGATTTTCTGTGTGTCTGAATGAGCACTCTCAGATTCTTTTCTTTAGTGATGTCACTAAAGACACCAAATGTAACAGTCCTCCACCCTTTAAGTCATTGGCATGCATGGACCATCCCAGCACTCCTTGACTTTCAATAAGTTTAATGGAGCTTAAGCACGGTGTATGGACTTCCTCTCTTTTTCATCCCAGTCCCCACCTCCTCCCATTGTGGTTCACTACTCCCCCCTCACCCAGATGGAGGTGATGAGGATAAGTGGTGCGGAGAACAAGGGCAAGGGTGCCCCTCATGTGTGGACATTTTTGGTATTTCAGTTGAAAATGTATAATGTATAATGAATTCAATTTTACAATTTAGGCATTTATCAGACGCTCTTAATCCAGTGATTTAAATTAACGAATTAACACAATTTTAAATTCATGGTGGAGCCCCTTTAAAGATGGCGTGCTGTGATTTTCTTTTTTTCATTCTCAAACAGGATCATTGTGTATTATTGACAGCGGTTTATGCAATAGACAACAGTTCTCACCACAGATCCACTCCCTCGTCATATTTCCGGGCCCCGTACAGCAATTCTGGGGCTCTGTACCACCTACACAGACACACACACACACACACACACACACACACACACACACACACACACACACACACACACACACACACACACACACACACACACACACAATGTATGTACTGTACATCTGACAGACTTTCTCATGCAACATCGGTGTGCATGTGTGCGTGTGCACGTCCACAGTAGTACACCATACAGTACCTGGTTGCTACCTGGTGACTGTACAGTCTGTCTGTCTGATTTGAGAACAGTCTGGCCAAACCAAAGTCAGCGATCTTCAAATGGCCTGAAGAACTGATTAACAGATTGGCCGGCTTCAAATCCTGGGTGGATAGACAGGCAGAAGGAGTTGGTAAGAATAAGTATATTGCACTTCAAAACATGAGTGTTGTTGACAGGTATAAAGTAGATATACTGTAGTAGTAAAATCAGTCCAACGCTACCAAAAATGCTCGCTTCATATTATGACTTCTGAAGTTCTGAATGGAGCCTAAATGAACTGTTTTTAACTTTTATCTAAGATTTGATCAAGTACACACACACACACACACACACACACACACACACACGCACACACACACACACACACGCACACACACACACACGCACACGCACCCGGTGCATGATGTTGTTGTGATGGAGGAAAGCCACTCCCCTCAGGAGCATCATCATGTAACCTTTGACCTGCGAGGGGGTCAGAGGTCGTCTGGAGTTCCTGATGACCTCAGAGAGGTCTGACAGCATGTACTCAAAGACCAGAACAAAGCCTGTACCATGAGGAAAGCCCGCCTTTAACTTCACTACCTGGAGAGGAGAGAAGTCATGAGTTGTCCTTAAATTTGCCATATTTTCAAATTTACCAAGGTTATAGTGTTTCTCCACCAATGAGCCATCGTTGGACACCTACATACTGGTTGTCTTCTATCTCCTGCAGGGCTTTGATCTCCCTGAGAACCTGGGTTGGAATTCCATCCTCCAGTCTTCGCAGTGCTATTTTCTTCAATGCTACCGTTTCACCAGTCTGGGAGAGATAGACACAAACAGAGGGAGATGGAGAGAGTGAGAGGCAGAGACAGCAAGAGAGGGATGGAAGAGAGAATGATGGAAGTGACGGAGCAACACCGGCGACGTGTGAGAGACAGGACAGATCATTTACCTCAATGTGTTTGGCTTTAAAAACGATGCCGTGTGCTCCTTCTCCAATCCGGCCCAGAATACTGTACTGGTCCATTTAGACTAGTGGTCCAGCTGGTCCATTACTGCTCCAATAGGTACATCCTGTTGAACAAGAATAGAATGCTATATTAACACTTTGCAGAAAAGGGCACATGGAAAGTACAACTTAACAAAAGGTCTATTAAGATGAATTAAAATAAACCCAATAAGACTTGCTTCCATTGGAGTCCTTTGTGTGCTCAATTACTTTAACATGGCTCAATATGCAATAGGCTATTATGGCACACAAATATAAACTACTTTATTATTATTAATATCATTATTACCCACATTATTATTATTAAGTAGTAAGATTTAAAATGCCTGGGAAATAGAGTGAGTACAGTTTTCCCCAGACCTGTGTAATGTTTTTTTTCATGCTACGCGAGTTATTTATTTCCATTTACCTGCTGTGCCAACGACTGTAGATGTATTATTTTATTTTAATACACAAATGAATCGCCGTCTGTCCTCCGCCATGTTTGTTTACATTGACAACACGACTTGTTGCTACAACAAAACCCTAAAATAACAAATGCAGGATAATCTCAACAAAGAAGCGAGTCGGTAATCATAAAGCAATTAATTAACAGATTATTTACAGATTAAAATAATATGTATACTAACTATTTCGTAGCTTACTAAATACCGGTAAGAACATAAATACATACTTTTACTTTGACAAACATCGCCTTTTAATTTTGAAACAACTTTGCCGGATGTAGTCTTGCGTCATCGCCATGCGACCGTTTCACCACGTGACGTCGTTATGCGACAGGCGACGCACACAATTAGTAAACAACAACACGTTTTTGCTGTTTTCAAGAACTCCGCATTGTTGTGAACGTTAATATTTGAACCATCTGTTGCAACAAATCAGCTCAATATTAATAAAATAAAACGTTTGGTTGAAGTTAGGCAACATGGACGATCTGAGTGTGGAGCAGAAAGTGATTAAATATGAAACGTTTATCAGTGATGTTCTCCAAAAAGACTTACAGTAAGAACTTTTACTTTTATTTTTTACGTTCATGTTCGATTTACATGGTGTTAAATATTACCTATCCTATACATATGGAGATTTCGTACATATTATGCGAGCTATAGTCCCTTAAGTCAAGGTGCACAGTTTATGTTAAAGACGTGTATTTCTTTACATCTATACAAGCAATGATTATGAGCATCACAATAAAAGAGAAACTATTAGCAACTTATTCAAAATAAAAGACATTCGTCTGGATAGATTTTATCACGTGTTACTTATCACTACATGCTGCATATCAATATATATACAGTAGATGGGAATATATAGACAGATCAACAGAATAATGGCTAATGCATTGATTTAGCCTATCACAGAATATGGCATGAAAACAGTTTATAATGACAAACGCTTTCTAATCCTGCAAGAGCAATCTCTTTCACAACATATATCTCTGAATAATCTACATAGTCTATGAAGAATATAAGTGTTGTATTGTGTTTTCCCACAACCACAATCCAGTAGCATACAGTATAAAGTGCTGTATGAAGTTTTAGTTGTTTTGGTAGTGGCTAAGGTGATGATTCTTATTCAGTTCTTCTCTCAGTGCCCCCTCTTCTAGTGTGTCTAGTGTGTGTGTGTGTGTGTGTGTGTGTGTGTGTGTGTGTGTGTGTGTGTGTGTGTGTGTGTGTGTGTGTGTGTGTGTGTGTGTGTTGTAAAGGAAGAAAGGTTTCTATTTAAAGGGATATTCCACTTTCAAAAAAACCTTTGGTCATTTTATGGTCTACTCATTCTCATGTGAACACCCCAGACAGTTTATGTTACTCCATTCACTATTTAGATATTTGATGTTCATTTTAGCGTGCCTGCCTCCTTCCTATACAAACCCATTATAACTTAAAACTCCATTTTAACCCTGACAGATTATTCGAAAACAACCCAATGTTTTTCTGGTGACTGATATTGTCCTCCTAATATGTGAGAGGGCCATGGAATTTCATTTGCAGTTTTAATTTATTTTTAAAATGTTGTTTTATTAATTTGGGTGGCTATGCCCAAATATTGATCCTGCTACATTTTCCAAAACAATATTTTAAAAATAAATAAAAACTGTAAATAAAATTCCACAGCCTTCTCACGTATTATATCAGTCATCAGAAAAAAAGATGGATTGTTTTCAAATAATCTGTCATGGTTAAAATTGAGTTTTTGAAAGTGGAATATCCTTTTAACTGTTTGCTTTTGCAATGTGTAAACAACGTACATTTGAATTGAACAGGATTGAGGGTAAGTATAAGGCAAGCGTAATTGCAAAAGATAGTGTGAAATATGAGCTCAACTAGTTTTCATACATGACATGTGCAGCTCAGTGCTACACAGAAATGGATTGTGGCCGTGTGTTAAGATGTTGAACTTGTGTTAATGAGACTATGTTCTGGATGTATGTTGTGTGTTCCATGTATTGTGATGTGTGTTGATGTATTATTGTTGTGTTCATCATATGTTAATGTGTTGTATTTGTGTAGGAGAGTGTTGGAGCAGAGAGACAGTGTTTATGAGAAAATCTCTCAATATCTCCAGTTGAAAAACACTATAGAAAGTCTACAGGTAAGATTACACTATGTGTTTTATTCATGCTTATACAGACTGCTGCAAAAAAGACACATACAGAGTGGGACAGAGGTCCTTGAAGTCTGCTGCATTTTTTTTTAGCCCTTTCAAAAAAACAAAAAACAAAAACAAACAAAAGCAGCAGACTTCAAGGACCTTCATCCTCTGCCCCACTCTGTACTTTTGTCCTCTCCTGTCTATCTGGTCCTACAACTGTCTAAATATCATATTAAGAGCACATGCCTAATGTCCTGAAGTGTAAATGAACTCACTATTTAAACCAAGTCTAACCCTAACTTCACACTAACCTAATATTTTGGACACCTTGCCAGTCATACTAATGGGTAGCTGCCCATGATGGTGATACTCAGATGTAGTTGTAGTACTCTTCATGGGAATATTTGTATACACACACACACACACACACACACACACACACACACACACACACACACACACACACACACACACACACACACACACACACACACACACACACACACACTGACAGTCTCTGTACTGTGTTCTTTGTGCAGGAAGCTGAGTCCAAGGAACTGAAGACAGAAATTGATCTGGGTTGTAACTTCTACGTCCAGGCTAACGTGTACGTTCTCTATGGTGCTAAACATCCAAGTAGAAATGTCTTCCTTCATTCATTTTGCATGATATTGTTGGGGATCTCCCTCCAAAATAGATTCTAGCAGGCAGCTGCCACGTTGCAGCACTGCTGCTGATGCCATGGTTCATTCATGTGACTCAATAAATAATGAACCTTTATTTGCATCAGAGGCGCTTCAATGTTGATGAGGAGGTGTGGTGTGAGTCGTGTGACATCTGTTGGCTGAATGTTGTATAACACCAGTAACATGTTTACTACTCTTCTTGTATAGTAAATTGAAAGTTGGCAATACGATGTAATGTAACCTTGTGAGAGCACAAATGGCATGTATATGTGTATGGCTAAAATTGTTATTTTTTTCTGGAGTTTGAGCACTTGTGTATCTATGCGTTTCAGGGAGGATTCGTCCAAGATCTATGTGGCAGTGGGCTACGGCTTTTTTGTTGAGATGACACATGCAGAGGCACTAAGGTTCATTGAGAAGAAAACATGCCAGCTCACAGCGTAAGTAAACATGTTCCTTCCAGATCAGAATTTTTTATTTCTAAACTGAACTTTTTCACTGTGAATCAGTGCAACACACACACACACACACACACACACACACACACACACACACACACACACACACACACACACACACACACACACACACACACACACACACACACACACACACACACACACACACACTTCTGATTGTGTACAGTATGTTAAAGAAAAAAATGTAATAGTAATCTTGATTGTTTTTATGTTCCAGCTTCACTGAACTTCTCACCAAAGATTCATCCAAGATCAAAGCCAACATCCGCATGGTTCTAGAGGTTAATACATATAATGCAAATAGTATTTTCATTATTCTATCTTCAACAATTTCTTGGAATTAGATGCAAGAGTTATAATGTGGTTCTTTTTCAAACGTGCAAACATTTCAGAAATGTGATTGGCTGTCTTCTCTTCTTCCATTTCTCCAGGGTCTGAGAGAGTTGCAGGGACTGACAGACCTCCCAGAGAGTAGAAGAACAGAAGTCTTGTAGATCTTAAAACTCACTGGTGGTCTCTTAGGACTTCATGTGGTTAAGTCATACAGACTGGAGTCAAAAGCAATTCAGGAGAAGAATGTATTATTTACGGCCAGCAACATTTTTTGGGATAAATGGAATAATTGAGAATCATCTTCGTTTTTTGTACAAAGTACAATCTACACAATATCAACAACTGAACCCCCAAAATGCCCTAACTGCCCTAACTATTAAGCCATTGTTTGCTATTTTTGCTCCTGTATATAATAATAATGTAGTTGGCAGGGAGGCGAACCCGGGACCTCATAGATATGAACCGTATACATTACCTAAAGGGCCATGGCCCAATGGGCAAGTAGTAACGCAGACACCTATAGCCTACTGTCAACCCACCTAGAGGCGCATCCACACGCGCCAGCCAGGAGCGAGGCTCGACTGACCGGGGGAACCTCCACTCCAGGTGGGGAAGGGACCATCGACTACGCTCGGTCTGTGCCGCCCGGGTAGAGACCCATACACACCGCCATTGTGACCACTGCCACCAATGTAGGCAGCCGGGGGGCGAACCCGGGACCTCTTACATAGGAGCTGTGTACGTTGCTAATCGCCTAAAGAGCCATGGCCCAATGGGCAAGTAGTAACGCAGCCACCTATAGCCTACAATAATAACTATTGAATATAAGGAAGTGGCGCTTGGAGAAGACATGGCGGTGCAAGAGGAGGTAGTTTACCACTGGTTGGATATAGTCCTGTGGTGCTGGTCCCTGGGTCAATTCTCAATTTGGCTATATTTATTTTGCACATACTGTATGCTATCTCGGTGTGTGTGTACAATGAAGTGATAATTCTGAAGTTAATACTGTTGTGTGCTGTCACACAATGTTGATTCTCGCTGAAAATGTGTTATAAAATATGCTTGGGTCATATTGTGCTGTCAGGCTGAAGATCTGTATATTTCTGTGAATAATTGTGAACTCCCAGAGGTTCATGTAAAGATCATGTTTCCTTTCATTATTATTGTTTTACGACTTATGGCTAATATTTTTTAATTTCAAGGACCCTCTTATCCGAGAGAGAGAGGAAGCAAGGGAGCTCTGCTATATTTTGTATAAACAATTTGCTTCAGAACATAATCTCATAGATAATGTTCTCCCTTAATGTAAAACAAAATCTCTGAGGACCTCAGAGGGGTCCCAGCCCCCTGTTGAAGACCCATGATCTAATTATTACATAATACATGTGATACCTGCATATACCACCAACCACAGCATGTTCGAACATGCTGGTGTACTGTACTAGTGTTTTACAACAGCTGTAAGCCTATTCATGGACTCTGAGGTCAGGGAAACCTTTTAACTTTATTCTGCATCATAGGTTTCTTGTTCAGGAGGTAGAGCAGACCGTTCATTGATTCATGGGTCGGCGGTTCGAATCCCGAACCGCCTGTCAAAGTGTCCTTGGTCAAGACACTGAACTAGAAGAACTGTAAATTAGTAGAAATGCTTTATGGTGTCATCCCATGCCCCGTATTGAGTTATGCTTGAAATGTTCAGTACTTCTCCAAACTGTTAATCAATCAACCCCCTCCAGAGTTGTAGAAGATAGACAGAGTTATACATACAGTAACTCTATAACTTCATCAGGTCAGTCCAACTGCGGCTCTTTTACATATAAATTTATTTCTATTCTACTGAGAATGGGGACAACAAATTGGTCCTGGAATAGAAGTCGACAGAAATGCAAGCAGGCAACATCCCAGCTTTAATGATCTCATATCCTTTTGTTTTGTATCGTTTCGTCGTATTACTACAACATAAACATTACGGAGAGACTAATTGTTACTGTATAATAAGTTAAAACAAGCTGTTTTGCAGCTTCTGACCCCTCAATGTCGCAACTATTCTACCAGATTGTCACCACCGTGTTCTACTCATTCTACTGCGTCCAATGAAATGCCCGGATGATGGATGAGCTGGCAGCAAAGGCAGTACGTCAGCGGAAGTCGGAAGTGTACAGTAGACTTTTCTTTGTCAAAAAGCCAAAACATCAGCAGCGTTCTGACGCTTGAGCAGCGTGCCGTCCCACAACTTCATCGGTTTTTTACTTTTCTGTTTTTTGTTCATCAACGTGAGTATAAACGCTGACCACTTAAAGCTATGTGGTTTTAATATACTAACATTCTGCTAATTATCCCATCCCAGCATGCAGTTAGCTCCCGGTTGCTAGTTGGGAGCACCAGAGTGTAGCTTCAGTCTAGTGTTCTACAGACAGTTCAAATTGTTTTTCATGTATTGGTGATTTTTGTAAAATCGCATTTCAATTTGTTCATGAATGTTCCTCTGTAAGCCAAATGATTTGACATGGAGAAATTACCGCTGTCAAGTTACATATCCGGTGTGTAGCGGATACGGAAACGACTTGTGTTCTTATGGTAACGTGTGCGTGAAATCCTGTGGATCCAGGTTTGGACTGGGCGGGCTCTAGACCGGTATGAAGAGAATGGAAACCAGGAGCCTAGTGGGGAGGGGACGTTGCTAATTTATACTAATTTAGAACAGAAGAATACTAAATTGGCTAAAAAGTTGCCTTTTTCAAAGTAAAGGGCATATGATTAAAGTCCTTTTACAGGGACTCGCAAGAAGTGATGTATGATCACAAGTGATGCATTTATTAATTTTCATGTTGAGAAATCCCTTGACAACATTCCAGGGATGTCGACAGACCAGTTCACTCTAGGGTATTAGTGGACCACATGTTTTACCCCCTTTATTGAGGTCCTTGTTGGCTTAGATAAAGTGAACGAAAGGCCTAAACATGAAGCACAGTGCTGACTTGGTAGATATAAAATGCTGACTATTTAGAATGAAGTTGAATGTATAATTCTGGTGTACTCAGTGAATAAACATTAGTTGTGTAGTTGTGTTTTCCATAGTGTTTTCCATCATGTATGTCAAGTGATACCTAGGCCCTGACCTAGGCCATGCCATCAAATGCCCTGCACCATCACAAGGACTGTGTGCACCGGGGATGAATGATTATTATGGCTATTGAGATATTTGTCATACATGTTAAGGTATGACGTTGTGCTAATACTGTGTAGCCCCAGTGTGAAACCTCTCTACTGTAGTTAGTAGCACCTAGACAGAATGCATTCAGCATCACGTAGCGAAGCCTTCATGGTCGGATTAACCCATTTCAACCTGACCCTAGATTCTACAAAATGTCTTCTAAATTCCCCCAATTATCTGTCTATGGTTGCAGAAGCTGAAAAAAGAGAAAGAAGTAAGCACTCAATTGAGTAGTACAGGCTTATAAAGTTGACGGCTGCACGGTCCAATGTAGGGTATAGTTCATAAGAGAGAATACCAGGACTCACGTTTTTCCGTTTAGGATTCTTATTTATTTCATTCTCCTCCCCAGCAGGTGCATAGCTCAAAAAGGCCTTTGGGCCGAAACGTTTTGTTTGCAGATCTGAAAACATGTTGTTCTAGGTATCGCCCAGAAGCAAATGTGAGTTAAAAATGTTTGCTCCGAAAGTATGTATTCAACGATTTGCGCAACATTTTCACAAATTAAAAAAAGGTTCAGTTCTGCAAGTAGTTGGGTCGTATCTGACCAATCTGTGACCGCAGAGAGCAAAGGTCCATTTGTTCATAGATTTATCATCTATGAAGGTTAAAAAATAAATTGAGTTCCCATATAAATCGTAAAAATGTGGGGAAAATTCATGAGAGCCCCAAACCCATATGCCCTCCATCAACATGGGAAGGCATAATAAGGCAAAGATACCAAGAATTCATTAAACACCCTTTGGCCTAAAACTGGCCATAGGGCTCTCATGAATTTTACCCGCATTTTTGCGATTTACACAGGGGCTCAACTTGTCTTTTAACATTTTTATAGATGATAAATCCGTGGAGAATTGGAACGCTGCTCTCTGCGTTTATGGATCGGTCGATACAACCCAGCTAAAGCTCAGAACAGGCACTTGGTTCTGTGCTATGATATTGCATTTTCTATTGTTTAAATGGTAGATTGCTGTTACGAAACCATAATGGTCTTTGTTTTGTTAAAGCAAAGGTTAAAGCCTCAATCTGCAGTTGCTACATCTGATTGGCTAAAGGGCTGTAGGAAAATATATGCTACGTATAATTGTCTCAATTATTGATCCAGTCAATATCGAGTAAAATTAACAGATTAGTGTATGAAAGATAACAGTTGAGCAGCAGTTTAACTGCACCCAGAGGAATTTAAACGAGTCCTTTAGCTGTCATTTCTTAATGAAGAAGTTGCATATCCGGTTGCACTGCTGTTCAAACATACAGTATGTTAAAATGTATGCAATATGAGTTGGGGTTAGACGACGTTAACTTAAGGAACACTTAGCCAGCACTTGAGCCAATGAAATTGCGTGACTTCAAACAAAATAATTTAAAATGGTTTGACTTTATTTCCAGAGAACATTTCAAAACAATTTTGTGTAGACTCCGATAACGGAATAAGTCCATAAAACACGCAAGCAACAACATGGAATAAAAACCATTAACACAACATACTGTATGAGTAAGGCCATGAACACACAAGCAATGACACACATAGATAAAACAACTACATAGTGTGAACACTGCACTTGCTAATTAATAGATTAAGATCTGTCCAGGAGAAGACATGAAAAGAAGGAACAGGACAATTGGATTTAGCACAGGGCAAGCAATAGATAAAATATAGAAAAGTTAATTGTATGAACATGAGAATATGTAGCTAGCAACCATCCATTTTCCTAACCATAGCAGTAGACTGGGTTCTGTACTCTGTAGTAGATGTCACAGTAGTAGAGATTATTTTTTAGGCCATTCTTCAAGTGCCTTTTAAATCACCTGCGCTGCAAACTTCTACATCTGCCATGTTTGACTTTGAGTAGCCAACACAAAACTCTAAAATTACTTGGATACTATCCCCATTTCCCTTAACATACACTACACTGACTACATTATTATTATGTTGTAGTAGTGTATGTCACAATGAGTCTCCAGTTGCTTGCAGTAGATTGTTTATTAATAACATACAGTTTATTTTGTTTGTAGATCGGTCACGATGAGTCTCCAGTGGACAGCGGTAGCCACGTTTCTCTATGCTGAAGTCTTCTGTGTTCTCCTGCTCTGCATTCCATTCATCTCACCAAAGAGGTCCGTCACTACTGTGCCTGTTGCCTCATTCCAGAAATGATACAGTTATTGAGGATGCAATATTATATACAAGTGGTAATGATAACCCAGGATTCTATGACAGACTGAACACTACAGAAGCAATCATGTATACATACAGTATACAGTAATATATGTGCAATTGTGCATAATATATTTGTTTTTCTGAAATAAAGTAAAAAGCAGCATACCAATCACTTTATTACACCTGTGAGATGACATCAGATTTACTAGCCCCATCATCAATCCGACATTCCTCGGCCTCTCCCTCTACATGACTGATTAGATTAAATTCATATCTCATGACTACACAGTGAACCGTCCAAGCTACAAACCTCAGGACTCTGATTAGTGAAAACACCCACTTTTAGTTGGACAGGAGTTGAACTACAAACACTTTTATTCCCTTGTTTTGATAGGTTAGTGTGCATATCTGTAGGTCAATTTGAGCACTTTTTCCTTTGCATAGAACCAGCTATACTCTTCTTGACTCTACTCGCTTTACTGCATTTTGTAGCTGTGGCAGCGTTAGACATGCACAGACCTCTGCATAGTGTGACTGTGACACATAGTGTGAGTGTGCTGAAGTTAAATCTCTGAACCATCTCTATTTCACCTGCACAATTAAACAAAACACCTTTTGGTTGAACATTTTCAGTGAGGAATAGGCCTAGCAGTTGCTCAGTGTTGATTCTAGTTCACACAACTGCCACAAAAAGGCAGCATTGAAAACAAGGACATGTGCAAGGATCAGATCAAAAGTCACTATCCTGATCTCCTGTCTTGATTTCCGATCAGGCCACTAGGTGGAGCCATTTACCTACAATAGAACTACATAATCACACACAATAATGCTGTATAACTCAATTTATGGGTTTGTTGTGTTAACATAGTTTGCATATTTCATTATAATAAGTGCAGTATGTATTACTGTGTTATTACTGTTATTCTTGTGTATTGTTATTGTTGTTGTTGTGATGTATTTGTTTTCTATTGTTTTCCAGATGGAATAGAATTTTTAAGTCTCGCCTAATTCAGACCATTGCATTGTATGGAAACACTTCTTTCATGGTCGCCATCGCTATACTGGTGTTCCTCCTTATAGGTGTGTATGTGCGTGCATGGACGTCACACCCCACACACACCCAAACACTTACTACAACACATTCTCAACCTGTTTTAAATGAAAGCACCCCAATTTGATGTAATATGCCAAATAGTTGGTAAAACACTAAAATGTTAATGATAGTATTAATTAATTAAAAAATAAGTTCAGTTCTGGTGCTGAATGATGTATAGTATATTTGTTCCTCTGAATCCAAAATAGAACGGGTTGATTGATCACTAACGCATTGAGTGTCAGCAGGTGGACAAAATATATTGATTTTTTTTTTTAACAGACAGTCGCTTGAAATGCACCATCTTGTTAGAGGGGGATCCAATCGGGGATTACCTATAGCTCTGAAGGTCTGTTAGTCCGAACATGCTCTGCTCCCATACTTGTGGGTTATATATTTAGAGTTAGTGTTAGTAATTTCAGAACATTCCCCTTCGGACTAATGACGATCAAAAGTGGTGGTGTTTCGGTGCTGGGTGATTTTTAGGATATTCCACTATGGCGCGTGTCCTCTTTTGGCTTCCATCTTGGACGCTAAAGCATAGCATTTTCTAAATAAGGGTGCAAAGATTAGGCCTAACACACAAGCTAATGGTTATTATGTCTCTGGTGACCCCATTGTACCCATTGTGTGTATTTCAGATGCGTTTCGGGAGGTGCGTAAGTACAGTGTACCGGAGAAGGTGGACTTGGCCAACAACCCTGTGGCCATCGAGCACATTCACATGAAACTTTTCAGAGCACAGAGGAACGAGTACATCGCCGGCTTTGCTCTGCTGCTCTGCTTGTGAGTGCATGCGCGCACACACACACACACACACACACACACACACACACACACACACACACACACACACACACACACACACACACACACACACACACACACAAAATTAACCCAGCAGATGGCTTACTCAGAGGAGAAGTGGCGTCCCAGATTTTTGCAAACCACTGATGTGAGGGTTGAACGTAATGAAAACTTGTTGAGTAATATTGTACTGCCAAGAGATGCTGTTGTGTGCAGTCATGTAAACTGTAATAACCCTCAACATAGCAATGATCTGTGTAACTTGTATGATTGCATTGTAGAGTCCCTTATTAAGTCCAGCAGGCCTCTGTGTAAATGACCAATAGATACCAGGCTAAGCCTGGTTGGAAGGAACATGTGAGTGAGCTTCATGCTAAGGCCAGAAGAGCCTTCAAAGCCTGGGTTAGTTCAGGAAGGCAAAGAAAAGGTCCCTTATTTGAGGGTTGGCAACACAGTCATCAACCACCTGATGTATGCGGATGATCTGGTCATCCTGTGCCCATATAGTACTGGCCTTCAGCAACTACTGAGGGTCTGCTGTGATGTCAATATGGCCCAGAAAATGTTTTAATATATAATGCTAAAAAGAGCAATATCATGATTGTAAGATCAAAGGAAGATGGTAAACTATCTTTCCCAGTCTTTTTTCTGTCCGGGACGGCCCTTGAGGTCTGTGATGAGGTCAAGTACTTAGGCCATTATCTAACAAATGACCTATCAGACAATAAGGACATTTACCGGCAACGAAGAATGTTATATGCACAAGCAAACATGATTGTGCGTAAGTTCAGTATGTGTTCAGCCCAGGTGAAGGCCACTTTATTTAAAACCTTTTGTACATCAATGTATACTGCCCATCTGTGGAGATGCTACAAAAAGAGCAGTATGCAGAAACTCAATGTGGCTTATAATGATGCTATGAGACTGCTGCTTAAAGTGCCACGCTGCAGCAGTGCAAGTGAAATGTTTGTTTGTATTGGTGTACCCACCTGCTCTGCTGTGCTGAGGAACCTCATGTACAGATGTATGTGTAGGTTGTCAGATTCTGACAACAGCATTGTTTTGATTCTGACGAACCCAGTATTGAGCTCAGTCAGATTTGTTTCCAAACTGTGGAACCATTGCCGTGTTAGCCTGTACAGTTGGATTTTATGATTTTATGTAGACATTGTCTGCCTCTGTCCGTACTTGTGTTTGTATGTCTTTTTACATGTCCATGGACCAGGCGTCTGTAATAAAGTTTGATTGAATAGCTGTATTATTTCACAGAAGAAATGGCAAGTTCAGATATGACACTTCTGATGTACATTGACACACTATGAGCTTGTAGACTGGACACTTTAACAATTAAAAAATGTTTTTCAAAATAGTAAAACAAGGGCAAAGAAGTTTAGGCATAATAGGATTAGAAAATCTCTTTACCAAAACACTGGCACATTGTGAAAATGTAGATTAGCTTACATGTCTGTAACTCTGAGAGAGAGAACAGAATGGTTTCATTTGCTATTTGAAATTAAATGGTGAGAAGAACCACTACCCAAACCCTGTGGAATGTAAACATAATCTATTTGGTAACACCAAATGTTGTGTTTTATGCCAAAGAGACATACACTCACAACACAACACAGGAAGGCTTGGCAGAGTGAATGACATTCTGTGTTGGGGTCAGTGCATGTAGTGTGAACACTCACCGCCACACACGGGATACATACATAGAGTTCCAAGCATAGCCAGACAGAATGGCATACTCGCACTCACTCACTTGGACACACTCGCCAACATCACATCTCACCACACACACAGACAGATGTATCTAAAAAGGGGAGGCATTTTACAGTACGGATGGATGGAAATAATTACCGGTACTGGGCATTATTCACTAAACTGTGGAAACAAACAGACTAAAGCAGTGTTTACTTTCTCTAAATACAAGTTTAGAGACGTCAAGTTGACTAAAGGTCAATGATATGGAACTTGATTTGTGGGGGCTATTTTTTTTCCCCCCAAAAAGTAACAAGCTTTCTGAATGATATTAAAGTAAATAGCCAACTCCCACTTGTAATTGCAATAAGATAAGAAGTTAGTTTACAAAGTTGTAGTTTCACAACCAATTGCTCACCTACCGTATATTGGTTTATTCCACATGCTGCTGGAAACAACCGATATCCGTGTTTACTGCAATGTTTTTCCACTGTTGGTGATGATTTTGGATTCCAGTCATCTGTGTGTTATTAATTATATTATGGAAGAAAAAGATTACTGATGTTTATGTCTGACTGACCCTTTCCACGGATCTGTCAGGTTGTTGCGCCGCCTAGCAACCCTGCTGTCCCAGCAGGCACAGCTGCTCGCATCCAACGAGGCTTTCAAGAAGCAAGCGGAAAGTGCATCTGACGCTGCCAAGAAATACATGGAGGAGAATGACACTCTGCAGCAGGTACCGGACAGTACACATACACACACATCCTACACACACACACATACGCTTATGGACACCTGCATTTGTACAAATGTGCACACCCATACACACACAAATGAAATCTTATTTCACTTATTTCATTTGTTGTGCAACTTAAAGAGAGTGCCTTGCGGAGAACAGTGGCTACCTTGAAATCCGAAGCTTTCAGGTTAGACCTCTGGCTCCTCCTACGGATGTATCCAAGAGTCTTTGGCCTGAAGAAAAATGTTATATACAGTAAATGCAGTCATTAACCACACCATTTATAAACACAGCTCCTATCTCAGTTGACCACTAAGAGGCAGCACTGCATATTGTATCAAACTAAACACAAATGTGCGGAGACACAGACGACACTGACACTCTAGGCAGGCCTAAAAGGTCTTCAAAGTTCACAGCAGCTAAAATAAGAACTGACTTCATCCACATGTGATGACAAGTCACACTCGCACGTGTATACAGTACATCCATACACTTCATGCACACACATAATTGTTTTGTGTATTGAGTGAGGGTAAGGATAATATTGAAGTCACAACAACTTCCTCACCAGAAAACATTTTAACAAGGCATTCATGTCCACATCAAGGAGACCATACTGTACAATACAGATTTCTTTTTAAGGAAAGAGAAGATGTGCAGTCCAATGAGTAAATTCACCAGTAAAGCCATATTATAATATATCCATATTTGGACGTGACCAAATATGAAGTGTGACACACAGACAGACATTTCTGCTAGGCTTTTATAGTATATGGCTCATAGTATATGGCATAATGATGCATTAAGAATGTCACCCACTATGGGTATAAGTTACGGCGTCTCTGCCATATGTGGTGGCTGCCAATTATAGCAGAGACGGGACAATACACTTTGCATCCTTTTTGGGCCGTCCCAAGTTGTTGAAACGCACACACCACGTTCCCTGGCCCGTGTGTGTAGAGTATTTTGGACAGCTGCGAGGAATATGTAGCCTAATTAGGAGAGTGGAACGTTAACACGTTCGTTAAAAGGCTCCTTTACCTGTGTGTTTATGTAAGAGAGACTATTGAGCGGAGCATATGCTGTGGCACTGTAGAAGTAAGTCCAGGCACCTGAGCCCTGACACTGAGTCTGTTTAGTGAGGGTTTTATATGCGTGCCTGCGTGCGTGGGCACACAGGGGTGGTGGTGATGGTGGGGTGTCATGGTCATCAAGTGACATGGTCATAATTTTAGCCATGGATGTGTGTGTGTGATGTAACATTGGCGTGATGTATCCGTCTCTTGAGACCAGAACATGCATAAGGTCAGTGTGTGTGTGTGTGATCTTGTTTCCAGTCTTGTGGTTGCTAGAATGCAGTATAGTAATTGCGTCAATTTACTGTGTATATAGTATATACTGTAGTAGTAGTAGTAGTATAGTACATTATCCATACTCCCCTACCCACATTCTTTATTACATTCTGTAAGCATTGTAATAACATTGTAGTAATTGACCACCAGATGGCTTAAAGGGGAAGTCCACCCATTTTCAACATTCTAATATGTCATTAGTATACCCTAGAGGTGCTGGGTGGACATGATAAAAAAAAAAAAAAAAGTTCCCCCATTCCGTATTCCCAAGAAATGGAGGTCTGAAGAAAGCCATCATCAAGATGTATTTTCACCATGTTATTGGATTTCTTTAGATGCTTCTTTTTTCTGAGAGTGTACAAATGCAACCAAATGAACCTGTTAGGGTTCATTTGGTTGCATCTGTACACTCTCAGAAAAATGTTGAAAATGGGTGGAATTCCCCTTTTAAGATGGGGTTTAATATTTTGTAGTGAAAGTCTGTTTATTTGGGATTTCAATAATTGGATCAGTATAGTTAGTGCTTCCATCATGCGTAAATGAGCAACGGCCTTTTAGTGGGTTGAGTGGGTTCGTGTCATATGAGGACAGTGTTACTTGAGGTCAGGAGACTAGTTTTACCAGTTACCTTGGTTTGGTAACGTAGCTTTGATAGTTAGTGGTGACATCCTGGTGATTCATCTTCTATAAAGACAAGAATTGACAAAGTCTTAGACCAGGCATATGGTATATACCAAAACTGGAAGCTGCGAGAAAAGACCTCCAAAACCTCCAACATGCCACAGTGCTGGTGCTTTGGCCTGTTAAGTGCTCCATCCCTGATGGTGTCATGTGACCTCTCTCACCCCAACACAATGATTGTGACGGGAAATTCACATACAGTTACGTGCAACCTTTGGCCGCAATCATTAGTGATTAGGTGATGATTCAGGCAGACTAGCCTGGTCTGCCTGAATCCAAACCCATAGACTCTCTGAGTGCACTGCATCTCTTAATTGGTCTGGTGTTGTATTGTCAATTTATTTCAATACCAAAATGTATTATCCAATGACTGATTGGCCAGCAGCTCTGTCACTAAACGGGGTCAAACAACAAACATGGCGGTCCTCCACTACAGTGAATCACGACAGTATCAATCTGGCTATTAACCCGTTGACTGTTATGGTGTAAAACCACAGGATCGAGTGCCTGTGATGTGTGCCTTGTATGAGGGTGGACTCTCCAGGACTACACCAAGGTTCTTGGAGGTGGAACTAAAGTAACCAGGTCTATGGAAATATGAAATGGTTAGATCCGGCTGCGTGGGGAAGGTCTTAGCTTGGAAGAAGAGAGGCTCAGATGATGGGCTTGATGTAATTTTGAAGTGTGAACCGATGTGAAAATGGAGCTGACCCTTTTAGCTTGGTAATAAGGATATTGACGCTATGAATTATGGGGCTGTGTGTGTGTCGTTGTGATGAATCTTTCTTCACAACATGTACAAGGTCAGGGTGTGTGTGTTGTGTGCAGCTGTTCCTGTTTCCAGTCTTAATGATTTCATAGTTGGAATATATTACATCAGAACATTTCATTGATCCCCCAGGATGAATTCATTAGCCAAGAAATACAAACTAAAGAATACATACTTTGCACGCACTTGGGGCCGCGCGCGCACGTGCGCGCACACACACGTCTCTGGCAGCCATGTAGACACAAATTTACAAGCTCAAAGGTTCAAATATGGAGATAAGAGTTTTGTGCTATATAGCTACTGTACGATATAGCTTTTTAAAACCTATGCACGTCCACACAAATGTTCTTGAATTTAAAAAAAAAAATCTACGTTTGCAGGCGTTATCCTCCACACCTCTGTGCCATATTTGAAACCCTAAAACTGTTCTTTCAAAACACAGTTGCTGACACTGGTTTGTTGTGGAAACGCCAACATTTCACTGTCATCTGGAAGTGTTGGAATAACTTGGAAATGATGACACACACACATTCACACGCACACGTTCACTTCCTGATTGGGTCTTTCTTGACTGCAGCTGTGTATTGCCCTTCTTTTCTGCCATGTCATATAGGCAAACTATAAAAAAGACAATGTTTGAAAGTTTATTTATTAATCTAAAAACCTAATAAGTTCATTTTAGTCTGCGTGTGCCTTGAATGTAGATCATCCTTTTTCCTCTAGAACAGGGGTTTTCAACCAGTAGTCCGGGGACCACCAGTGAGTCCTTGAGAGGGTTCCAGGTGGTCCTCAGCTAAGTTGGTTAACCAGATGTAACTCTTGAGAACGTAAAAATGAAATGGTTTCATTTTTACGCCCTCAAGAGTTAAAATATTCATCATTTGAATTAGCCATTTTGGAATGTATGTTTTGTTTCCCAAAAGCAAAATAAATCTTTTAGATTTGGGCTCTGTGGGGATAAAATATCCTCAAATGGTGGTCTGTGGCTCAAATCCTGAATAAATGGTGGTCCCTGAGATGAAAAAGGTTGAAAACCCCTGCTCTAGAAGTATGGATATTATGGATATTAAAGAAAGGGAAATAAATGGATTTAAAAGTCCACGTAAAAAGACAAACGATACGTTTAACAATTTCTCTGCTGAATCCATGTATTTACGTTTTGGAGGAACGTTTTGGCGGGGTGCTACGAACGTAAATAACCGTTTGCGGCATAATAATCAATAAACCAACATTTGTTTATAAATATACAAAAGTGAACGCATAAATCCAAGTTGGTTCTGTAGTATACTGTTGCTTTAAGGCCCTGACGATGTCACAACCAAAACTCCGCCCACCTACCCATTTTTTTCCCTGCTTTGAGGAAGAAAAACAGACAGGCAACAGAGGCTCCGGTCAGGGGACGTAGCACAGGCTAACTACTGCGCTCTGTTGTTGCCCAGCAAAACAGCACCGGGACTTCGATTGCTTGTTTTTTTCCATCAATTGGATTAGATTGTTTTACTTTGGCCATCTGGATATTGTGTGGTTGATACTGGCATGGGAATTTCATCTTTCTTTCTCTATTTCTCTCTCTACTCTCTCTCTCTATCTGTCGGAGGGAGCATGGACGGAGCGCAGCTCCAGCTGTTCTGCCTAACCATCCCTAACGATCTAGCAAAATCTGGCTCGTTGGGGTGTGTGTGTGTGTGTGTGTGTGTGTGTGTGTGTGTGTGTGTGTGTGTGTGTGTGCGCGCGCGCGCACGTCTGTGGTCTTCAATGCTAGCTATGTTTAGCAGCTAAACGTCTTTGCAAAGAAAGCACAACAGCCCCCCCCCCCACACACACACACACACACACACACGCACGCACGCACGCACGCGCACACACACGCACGCGCGTGCACGCACACGCGCAACGGATCCCTTTTCTCTGCTATTCTATTCTATTGCAGGATTCTGACATAAAACCTCAATAAAGATGGCATGTAGATGGCATTTTTTTTTTCTTTTTTCTTATTAGAGCAGAGGGTGTGCCCTTTCATATGGTATATGGTTTTTATATATTACTGTCAACATAATTATATTATATAGACCTGAAAAATATTATTCCATAAATGATATGGTGTTGGCCCACAACGCAAGTTGAATTCAAATGGCAATTACAGACAAACGGAAGATGGGATGAATGTAATTTTTTTTCCCCCTAAAAGTGGACAAATAGGGCTGTCAATCGGTGTATAGCATGTACAATATCTTCATTTGGTTCATATATATATTTGTCTGTCAATGTCTCTATACAATGTATTTTTACAAGACTGCTCATGTCTCTATAGCATTCAAATGGCAATAAGTCCTGAACGATAGGTGGTATGAATGCATTTTTTTTTCTTGTGAAAGCAGTGAGTGTGTTCTTTCAGACGGTATATGGCATGTAAATGTCGCTATAGGACTTTGGCAACATAATCATATTATATAGAACTGAACAATTATTATTCCATACATTATATGGTTTTGGCCACGAGGCAAGTTGAATTCAAATGGCAATTACAGATGAACAGAAGATGGGATGAATGTAATTTTTTTTTCCCCTAAAAGTGGACTAAGAGGGCTGTCAATCGGTGTATAGCATGTACAATATCTTCATTTGGTTCATATATATATTTGTCTGTCAATGTCTCTATACAATGTATTTTTACAAGACTGCTCATGTTTCTATAGCATTCAAATGGCAATAAGTCCTGAACGATAGGTGGTATAAATGTTGTTTTTTTTTCTTGTGAAAGCAGCGAGTGTGCTCTTTCAGACGGTATATGGCATGTATATGTCGCTATAGGACTTTGTTTTTTATTGGCCTTGTTTTAAATTAGTGACACCCTAGTGACATCACTCAAAGAGCTTAGCACAGCTCAAACCCTTTTTTCCAGGATGCTTAGCAGTGAAATTGTTAATCATGAGAATCCTTACTTGTCTTCGCTTGTGAGGTGTTCTTGGGGAACTAAAATACTGTATATATTTGAGGATGACCCTAATAAGTTATTATTTCATGGTGACCTAGGTCAAAGGTGCAGGCAGTTTAGTAATGTATTGTGGTGCTAATCCATGTAGAGCTTTGTAATACCAAGTCAAATTGTAAAAGTAGTATTTCACTGACAATCAAGTGGACGTGTGGTTTGTCCTTTCTCCTTTCTCTGCATTCACATTTTGAACCATCTGTAGTTGAGAAAGGGTGGACTGGGTCAACCCCAAATACGGGGAATTACAGTAATCCAGCTGAGGTGATAAAAGCCAGAGTAAACCATTTTCCGTTTGGCTGTGGATCTAAGCTGATAAAAAAAGAACATCCATCAACATAGTACAGGTTATTTCCTTTTTTGTTTCTTTTCTTTTTTAAGCAAAGAGGGGTCCAAGAAAAGACCAGGGCACACAGTTGCCAAAACAATCACTTTATTTTTGACTGATGAGGAACCTCCTTCAACTAAAGATAATAAAAACAATCACTTCAACTCTAAAGGAAGTTCCTGTCCTTCCAGTATTTTGTGTCATCTAGACCAGTGGTTCTCCACTTTTTCAGGCAGTGACTCTCAAAATGGTAATATTTGACGTGGTCTACTACTGCCTAGCCTATAATAGCACATACACATTCAATCTCCACCTACAGTGTCTATATACGCTCACATACACTGAATCGGCTCATGCAGAACAAACACACAGGGTCATGTCAGGACCTTCCTTTTCAGGCTCTCATTCATTCAGGCATTCATTCATACCTCCCTTAGTTTAATTCACTCAAATCTCTATTCTCAATATGGACACTTGAAATCAGTTCAAATCACCATCATTTATCCCATTAAGGACACACATTAGTGTCATTTTGAAAATATTTTGATTATGTAAATACTAATCCATCTGTCATCTACCCCCCACCCCATCCCTGTTAACATGACTTAAGGGCATTACAGGCGGCAAGTCTGAAAAGCACACACTATTGCTGCGATTCCACCTTGCCACTCAGTGCTGACAGACGAGAATCGTGCAGCGAGGAAAAAAGCTCAGGAATGAGGTATAAAATAAATCACCGGCGTGTGTACAAAAGCAACACTGGATGCTGCACAATAATTATTTTTATTTTATCAGTTAATCATTAGCCGTTAATGTTGTCGATAACCGAAATTCATAACGGTTAACGGTGAGGCCATCCCTAGTTCACACGCTTCAGTGTACATGAGTATACATGCTGGCTGAGAGTTATAAAGTCATAAACAGTCGGGCAGTTTTCAAAAGGGGTCTATCTGCTTCTGCTAATTATCTTTTTATTGACAACAGTCATTCAGTGCAAGAACCTGCTCCTTCACAATGCATCATGTCTCCCCTCTCTGAAGTCCAAAACACGTGTACACTCTAAGTAACCTCAGAGATAATTCCACTCTGATGTTATGTTAGCCTGTTGTATAAAAATAATAAAGAAATGGCTCGCACACTGAGGAATCAAATGCTGAAATGATGCCTTTATTGCACCATCAAGGAAGAGCACAATGCTCTTCCACAGACAGTGGTGTTGTATGCCTGTCTAAGTAGTCCAATAACTGTATTTCTGTATATTATCTGCTATTGTGTATTTTATTAGTGCGGGCAACCGGACTATTGTAATTGTAACACTTTATTATTCTTTTCTCCAGTAACCTTTTGAGCACCCTACTCCTCCCACAGTTTTGACTGTACACACTTGAGCCATATGTCAAACTGACCAGAAAAAAATCAGAATCGTGTGCTTGTATTTTGCTAAGACATATGTTTATAGTTTAATTTATATTAATTAATTACTGGAATATTTTTCCCCATTGAAATGAATGGGAAAGCGCGAAAAGTGAAGTTCAATGATTTTTCCCTCTGAGACCATAAGAGCTATGGTTACAAAACTTGGGGAGTAGGTTGGGGATATTTTTAAAGATTATTTAAATTTAAAATTGTACTGGTCGGCCTCATGTGGCGCAACAGCCCACTTTACGTTTTGGACCATAACTCGTGAACTGTAGGTCGTAAATTTAAAATTATTTTTTCCCAGCATTCCTTGGGTGATGACGTATCTCTCCATGTAGGCCATGCCCATTTCCACCAGTATAGATTTTCATCCATAGGGAGCGCCACAAAAACACGAAATGGGTCGAAATAAGGTCCATTCCCGGACTGTGTGATACAGACTTGAATTTGGCCTATTTTCCACCATTTAGTATTGGATTACCAGTCGAAATAAGGTCAATTTGAGGTACGTATGTCGTGGATCTGAATTCGACCTATTTTCAACCGTAGAAAATAAGTCCCGAATAATGACGTTATAGCCAGACATCAAGAATTGATGTGATTTTGACAAAATTTGTGCAAGGGGCCGAAACAAGCAACTGCGGCAACCACACTTTGCAATTATTTAAATTGCAATATTTCTAATTTATATATACAACACTATTCCAACAACATTATGCATGTATCCATGTAAGTTAAAACAAAGTTTCTTGAATATGCAGCACCTAGTTGTAAGTCAGCGCAGAATGATTTGTTTTGTTAAAAAAAAACATGTTGGTAGGTGAGTCATCATTACATTTTCACTTATGCTTGAATGAGAGTGAGTAGGCCATAACAGCACTTTATAAACAAATGTAAACTGTAGAAATAAAACTGTAGTTCTGTCAAGCTGCATTGTAGATTTGAATTGGCTTTACAGACATGTATTGCCTAGTGTAGTGATTATAGAATAGCAGCTGGTGTGAGGTTTTTCCATTGTTTAATTTATATTTTAGGTTAAGGGGATTGTTATTTTAGGCGACGTAGGATATGATGGGGCTAGTGACCTTTAATGTCCCCTTAGTGTCTACTCCTGTGGGGACATTTAAACAAAAGCCATTGGAACATCATAATTCCAACCTAACGTGGTTGTTGTACAAGGTGGTAGTGCAGACTCCTCACTGTGCCTGTCTAAGCAATACAATTGGAACAGAATGGGCATGCTGTTCTTACTCTGGCCAATGAACTATACATCATGTCTGGATTGGTACATAAATGTGAGGCAACTCTATTTCTATTGCACATTTTAGCAAGCAACAAGGGCATTTATTGTGCTTTACAAGTTACAACAAATACTGAGCAATGGAAACACATTCTAAAGGAACATTTGCAGTAAAAAGAAAAAACGGTGCAAAAGGAAATGACACAGGAAACACCTATCACTCTGATGCGTAACACCTATTCAGTTCACAAGAACAAAATAAACGCAATATAAAAGGCAATTTGAAAGGCAGATAGATGAATGGACAGATGGATGAATAGAAGGAACAGTGGCTGCTGCGATTTGAAACCAGGGAACAGCACGTGACTCTGCCTCGCCTAAAACTGTCACATGGATGGTAAAGGAAGCCTTTACGACCTAACTCAATAAAACACACACGCACATGCACACACACGCGCATGTGAGAGAGCAAGCAATCGCACACACGCACCCCGCACCCACATGGTACAGTAGATGATGCACCTGCTGCCCTCATTCAACCTCTACTGTGTGCACCGATAAGCATTATCATTCTTATTTTTCTAATAAACTGATAACCGAATGACCATCGATAAGTTGGTTTATTGACGTTATAGTTCAGTTTTGATTAGTTTATAGTTTAGTATCCTATTCCTAATATGGGTTAGTCAGCTAATGTTGAAGCTCATGTTGCAACACTGAGCTCGTAGATTGGCTTTTTTCTTTTTTCTCTTTTTTTTACATTCCTGCTGTTGAAGATTTTTAACAAACTAAAACAGGCTTTTTTTTAAAGCCTCCTCTCTTATTTCTGTGAACTAGCATTTTTGTTTGTTCATTTATTTGTACATTTATTTATTGTTCCTATAGTTTACTATAATCACTGGTTGTTACCAGGCTTTTCTCTTCATAGCCTGGGAATAAGGTTTTGTCAGAAGAGGTCTCTTGCCAAAAAGACACCCAGCACAATATAATCATACCAAGGATTTTTGTTACGCCACATAGTAAAGTAGCGCCCCTGTCGTACTACTTCTGCCAGACTGAGCTCTGTCTGTGGCGACTCAGACCCTCATGCGATTGTAAATTAATCCTTTGTCTGTCTGTAGACTTGTAGGTGCTTTCCACACGTGTAAAGGATGACAGCTGACATCCCTGTAACATGATGGAGTGGAGATGTTTGGTATTTACACCAGTTGGTCCTGTGTGTGGATAGGGCGGGGCTTATGTGGGGGCTCTATCCCGGTTACTCTGTCTCTGTCTCTCTAGCTCTCTCTCTCTCTCTCTCTCTCTCTCTTATGATTGGCTTATTTTTTATGTGGCATTTCTAAGTCTAGTATGTTTGTAGGGACATTTTATACACACACACACACACACACACACACACACACACACACTGCAGCTGGTGTCTCTTGGCTGAGGGGTGTGTGACGTTAAGGAGTGTTTGGTATGAACACCTGTTGGTCTCTGCTGGTGGGGTCAGCTGTGCTCGGGTCACTATGTCATCATTTTATACTGTAGTGAGGTAACAAAGAAGAGTCCAGAATCACAATAAATAACGTTTTAGAAAATTGCAATAATTTTGACAGATCTCTTTTATAGCTGATGAGCATTTGTTCTGACCTGATGTTCTCTCAACTGGTCTATCGTGCTAACCCAATCTCTAATTGATTGAACTGTTCAGTTTCATAAGGACTAAACGAATACAAAAATAAGGGTAAAAAAGCAATAAATCATTATGCCTTGCTTCCTTTAGGATCCTTCATTTTCAAGTAATCAGACCATATAATTACATACAAATAATACAACTATCATTTAAACGGTTAGAATTCAAGAGAGAAAATATGTACAGTAAAGGAGGATTTTTTTTTACTGTGGCAAGTTTAGAATGTCTGGTCTTTAGAGTGGTTTTGAGGGAGATTGGGATTTAGCTAGGATTATGACTGTTAGGAGGACGTTGTACATGTTGGTGCCATAGAAGTGAGATGAATTTAACCCTTTGCTTGAGCCGAATCTGTGTTGAACGTGAGTTGTGGAACTCCCTTGTCCGTTGCAAGTACTGGCAGTGGACTGCCATCCACTCTAAGCCATTCCAACCGATAAAATCTCTCATACTGAACCACTCTCTCATTGAACAGATGTTTGTCTCATTGGAACTGATCGATCTCTCTCCTGTGTGTGTGTGTGTAGAAACTCAGAGATGCCGGTGTGGAGCTTCCAGAGGCTGGAGGGAAGAAGAAAGGAGGACAAGTGGATCTGGAGGAGGAGAACATCTCCCTGAGGGAGGAGATGAAGACCCTGAGAGACGAGCTGAACACCACAAAGAAAGGTACACACGTCCATATCAAAACATCTGACAAACAGCTGACATGCAACCTTGTAGACCAGGGTTTTTCAACCAGTGGTCTGGGGACAACCAGTGGTCCCTGAGAGTGTTAAAGTGGGGGAAATGATGGGGAAGTTGGTTAACCAGATGTAACTCTTTTCTCAAAGAGTTAAAATATTCACCATCTGAATTAGTCTACACAATTAGAGAATGAAGGTGATTTATGGTCATTTTTGATCTGTATGTTTGCTTGATGTTTGTTTTTTGTTTCCCAAATCCAGCCTGGAATTGTGGACAAAAGCAAAATAAATCTTTAGTTTTCGGGTCTGTGGGGCTAAAATGTTGTCCGTGGCTCAAATGCTGAATAAATAGTGGGCCCTGGTATGAAAAAGGTTGAAAACCACTGGTGTAGACAGTTTGGAAACCAAGCAGGGCACCAATGTAAACCTGCTGAGAGGTATTTTTGGGGATAGGGGTAATGTCGATCTCTGGTGTGGTGATACCCCGAGTGATATTCCTGACGGATCGTAATGTCGTCATGCTGTCTGCCTGCAATACAGCTGGGTAATTTTAAGCACAGTTGGCAAGTGAGTGTGAGACAGAGCTTCAGCAACCTCTGAATGCACTGCAAATGTTCACATCACTTTCACCTGCTTCCTCTGAACAAGACTACCCTGCTCCAAGCAGATCTAGCTATATGTATACCGGTATTTGTCTATTTGGGGCAAGTATCTGTGAGGGGAGCATGACTTGATCTATGATTTATAACCGTATTTACTCGTTGTTCGGTGGAGCCTAAAGCTCAATCGAGGTAAATGCTTGGGCCGTCTTTGCCGCTCGATGCTTGTTGAAATGAGCAGATCTACAAGCTCACCAAACATTGCGTCCTGTTGTGAGCTTGCAGATCTGCAATTTTTCAATTTAAATGAATGAAACAGATCAGGAATTAAATTCTGCATGTACAGTACATTGCTAGGAGTAATGAGTATAGCTTTCTTTCTATGATCATCAGGGGATTCATATCTTGCTCAATGCTGATGCTGATTGACTCAAGTGTAGTATAACCATGTCACCTCACCCCTAACCTATTTGTTTGTGCCACAATAATGGGCGAGGCACGCTGAACTGTCACCTTTTTTTTTACCTTAGTCTGATTGCAAGCTTTAACTAGATCAGGACTTGGTTGAGTGCAAACTTGCGCGTTGCACACAAGTAGGCCATGGCCTAACTTATGTTAACAGATATATATTTGTATCTTATGTATGAGGAAACAGATGTGCATATTTTCTAATAGTGTTGACCTAATGAGGCAGTGGTACTCTTTCCCTTATCGAGATCCTCTCTCTCTTTTCTGAGAAATGTCTTAATCTCCGGCTTTCCAGTAACTAACATCATTGACCACATAATATGACACACTCACCATACCATTAGTGCACTTTTCCGTGGAAGAAGATAAATCTTCACTTTCCCACAATTCTAAATGCCTGGTCAGGAGCCTCATGCTGCACTTCCAAAGACCATCAAAACCCCTATATGTGATGTAATGATTTATTGTGTGTGTGCTTGTGTGTGTGTGTGTGTGTGCAGCTCTTCAGAAGTCAGACAGTGATGTTCAGGCCATGAAGAAACAATCTGAGAACCTGACAATGGAATATGACCGACTGCTGAGTGAACACGACAAACTACTGGTAACACACAAAATACCTATCCCACATACCATGTAGCAATATGGCTTTGTTTTAAAAATATAAGGTTTTCTAATAATAGTAATACATTTTGGAATTAGGTTTCTGCCTGGATGTAGTCTCTTACAAATGCAGTATGAAGTTGGGCTAAAAATTGGATTTGAGAAATAAATCTACGTTTAAATTGCATGTCTTTGCTTACTAAATGGCCATTAGTGTACAGATTTTCTTTCATTGACACTTGAGCAGAAAATAGTTGGGAGTGCAGGACTGGCTGTTCAATGATACTTTAGGTTCAGAGACACAACCACACTCATCAAGAGGCATTTTGCTTGCCGTGTGTAGTTCTCTAAACATAATGTGCTCTGCTCAATAAACATTACACAGCCACTAACATTTTTTCTTTAAGTTTGGGAAATGCCTTGTTCGATTCAGTCTAAAACTCAGATGATTATAATAGTCTTTTTCAACCTTATTAAAGCTACAGTACTTGCCTCAGTAAAATGGACACATGCACATATGCACATACACAGACTGTCTCCCGCTCATACTGACACACCCACCCATATGCATGTGTGCCAATATGTTTAAATGACTTAAACTTGAAATACTTTCTCTCTTGCTCTCTAGGCTGGCAGTGAGCAGGACAAGAAATCAAACTGAAGAGACCAAAGTCGCAGATTCGTTGATCTTCATAACGCATCACCTTTCATCACTGTCTCATCAATCAGCACTTAGCCGCTATGCTGGCATCACGCCTTGTCAGCTGATGTCATCTCAACGGCTCTGTGATTGGTTGGTGTGAGGGTGTGTACTGTATGAACCTGTTTGAACAGGATTTAATGATTCCAGTCTGTCTTTAATTTGTCACCGCATGGATATTTGGACATGAAATGACATAAAAATACTTTGTTATTGCATTCCATTCTGACCAAAAGTTCACGCCTGGTTTCCATCAACGTTTGCGTATTAGAAAGAACGAATGGCTGTAACGGATTTGAATACTAATGCCTGGTTTAAGCTTAGCTGTGCCCCGGTGTCGCATGCAGATCTACAAGCTCTGTGTGTGACACAAATAAAAAACAAGTAAATGAGGCAAATCAAAACATTATCCTCACGTTTAATTGCCGCCAGTATAGGAAACAGTTACACAATTATGGCTGTGCAACTATTTACATTTCAATACAATTTGGGTCCAATCTGTCAAAACTAAGCGAAACGCTGTGTCTCCTCCAATGTGTGGCCATATTACACATGTAAATTGAGAATACATATTGTATGTATCAGGATAAATATAATATAGCTATTTTCATAGGTATTTTCATTACATGCAGCAATCTTCATTGTATTGTCAGCGTAGATGCTTATCACGTTTTCTGTTAAACGTACATTAGCCTCATTCACTGAGGACTGTCACAAAGTAACAGTGTTTTGGTGAAGAACTGTCTTTGATAATGTTATTGTAGCATTTTAAAAAAGTCAATACCAAGCCCCTTCTTCCTCCTCATGTCAAACCAGATTTGGTGACCACAATATTGGATGACGTCTGGTCGCACCAGAGTCTAGTCTTTAGGGGGTAACCCCATTACAATGTGATTTATCTCCACAACATTCTAGCATTCATTCATGCTTCTTTGTGCAGTTTTGCAGCATGACAACAATTGTAAATCTACAACCTCACGTTCATGACACGTTGAGCATATTTTCTTTTTTCATGATTTATCACCTGCTGCAGAGACTATGTTTGAAACATTTTTTTTTTTCATTTTGCCTACTTGTACTCAAAAGATAAACGACATACCATCCCTAGTCAAAAAATCCTGGATTTTGGAACAATTCCTATTGGATTTCCAATAGGAATGTTTTGTTGCGTTTTGGTTTTGTTTGATAACTTGTAATCTTGTTATACTGTGATTTGTGTTCAGGAGGGGGTGGTCAATCAACAGCATGTTTACAAAATAGTGGTTTTCAATCTTGGGTGGGTGGTACTGTGTTAATTAGTTATTGAACACATGAATACGTTTCAGCATTGTAATCAACGCTCAAGGAATACATGTTAACTAGTCTCTTCTGTCTCAGATGTATGCTAGTTTAACCTCACCTTCAAAACACAGAAGTTGGTTGACAACTCCTCCTGGTCTCACAAATACCTCCAAAGTCTATCTGGATTTCTGCTCAATGTTTTGTTTTGGTTATTTCAGTGTTGGGTTTGTGTATGTTGTCCATTGTATACAACGGTGGTTCTCATGTTTTACCGGTAATTCCAATGCTAAGGTAACTCTTGAGTGTGTGCAAATGAACCCTTACAGGACCATTTGGTTTCATTTGTACACTTGCGATACAGACCTGTCAGTGTTCCGTTTAGAACACTGTAAAGAAAGCCTGAGGGTCATGGACCCTACTGCGAGAACCACTGAGATACAAATGTGACACCTTTTTATATATATATATAAATATTTTTTTTTTCACTGAGAATGATTCATACCAGTTTGTGGGGCAAATGTGATAGTTATGGTTTGGGGTTTAGTAGTAATGTGTTAATGACACAACTACCTTAACCACAAAGAAGTGTTTTCAGGTAGAAGTTCAAAGAGAAAAGAGGTGTGTCATTTGTTGGGGTTCTTCCCTGGTTGATCTGTAGAATGTTACAAACGTGAAAAGTGCTTTTGCTTACTCAGTCACTGCTGGCTGTCAAAGTGTATGAAAGCATTGTTGAAACGGTTATGTATTAAACTTCTTTGTTGGTAAAATCTCAAACTGGTACATCTTATTTGCTCTGTGCTGCTTTGTCTTGATTAATTCTTTGCTGGAATTAAACATGCCCACAGATATTTTACATAGTGTTTTTCTCAAACCACAAAAAATACTATAGTATGTTAAACTAATTGACCACAAGGCCTACTGTAACATTTTCATGATTTTTATGAGGAACAACATATATATATATATATATATATATATATATATATATATATATATATATATGTATATATTAATTTTGACTGTACTGTATATTAATGAAAAAACATGGGCCTAGGAGTTTTTCATGGTATACCTGGTATGTCATTTTTAGTTTCTGGGGATTTTCAAAAAATAATGAAACCCGAAAAAAAAACAACGGGCTATAGTACATGGTCTTGGACAATATAATTTAGTATGCCGTTTTTTGTCATTTTCAAGGATTTTTGAAAAATGGCAAAATCGAGGATAGACAACAGGATATAGTACATGGCCTCAGGTGACAGGCTATAGTATATGTGTCCCAGCATCACCCAGGTTGAGTCTTTGAGGAAATTATGGTCTTGGACAGCATACTTTACTATGCCATTTTTTATTGTGTTTGAGGACTTTGGAAAAATCGAAATCAAGGAAAAATGGCAGGCTATAGTATACAGTTTTTCATCATTTTCATTTTTTTTTTTTTTTAATGACAATCTAGGAAAAACAAGGATATAGACTATATGGTCTTACAAACTCAGAAGCTTTTAACACGTCAAAAAATAACTAAAAACTCCATTCACAATTTTTAAAATTCAGCTTACTGTGTGGAGATACATGCAGGAACATTTTACTTTGAAATGTTTTGTAGTTTCTGAATTATTCAACCTAAACCCACAATGCATTCTCAATGACAATAGCACAAACTTCATTATGCTATTAGTCCTACATACTAAGGCTAGTTTGGTAGATCTTACGGTGTTAGCCTGAAAAGGAAATGTTTCATCATTTTAGAAACATAGTGCTTCCCAATTTGAAAAAAATATATTGGGGTCAATTCAGTTTATATTCTAAAAGCAAATACTTAAGTGGGTTTTGCACTCACAAACTCCAGATCATTTCGCCTGCAACCAATCTCACTGAGCTACTTAGTACCTACCTGGAAATCTGAAGGTCTGGTTTCAAGCCTCTTTTTTTGAAAATCGTCAAAAACGGTGAAAAACTATACTATAGGCCTACTACACACAACATACTATACTATAGTATTACTGTAAATGCTATATATACAGTATATATGCTATATGCTATATACTATGTTGTCTATCACACTATAGTTCTACTTAATCTTAAAAAAATGATGAAAAACGGCATACTATAACATTTCCAAGACCCTGAACTGTAGAACGTTGTTTTTCTCAGGTTTCATCATTTTTTAAATCTTCGAAAATGACGAAAAACAGCATACTGTATTACTGTATGTTGAAAATTCTCCATTTCGACATTTTTCGAAAATCCTTAATCGATGAAAATGGCATATTATATGTTGCCGGAGCACCATGTAGGCCTACTATAGCCTCAAAAACGATGATAAACAACATACTATAGCATGTTGTCAGACCCTATGTACTATAGCCTGACATTTTTCTTCATTTTCGTTTTTCGTCGAAATCGAGAAAAAAACGGCATACAATAAAAATCAAGAATTTTTGACATAGGCTACTATAGTGTGCCGAAAATTGTCATTTTCGAAAATTGACGAAATCGAAAAAATGACAGCCTAGAGTACATGGTCTCCGACAACATGTATAACGTTTTTCATAGTTTTTGAGGATTTTTGAAAAAAAGTCAAAATCGAGAATTTGACATATTATAGTATATCGAAATTCGTCATTTTCAGGAGTTTTCAGGATGTAGGACGAATAGCATAATAAAGTTTGTGCTATTGCCATTGAGAATGCATTGGGCTTATAAGTTAAAAATACATACTATAGTTTATGGTTTTGAATGACACGGTACTATTGTACTATTTTTAAAAAACGCCAGAAAACGACGAAAAACGCCATACTATAGCATGGCGTCCGAGACCGTGTACTATAGCCCATGGTTTTTCTTCGATTTCGACATTTTTTCAAGAACGCTCAAAAACAACGAAAAACGCCATACTATAGCATTGCGTCCGAGACCGTGTACTATAGCCCATGGTTTTTCTTCGATTTCGACATTTTTTCAAAACGCTCAAAAACCATGTACTATAGCCCAAGGTTTTTCTTCGATTTCGACATTTTTTCAAAAATGCTCAAAAACAACGAAAAACGCCATACTATAGCATGGCGTCCGAGACCGTGTACTATAGCCCATGGTTTTTCTTCGATTTCGACATTTTTTCAAAACGCTCAAAAACGCTCCGAGACCATGTACTATAGCCCATGGTTTTTCTTCGATTTCGACATTTTTTCAAAAACGCTCAAAAACAACGAAAAACGCCATACTATAGCATGACGTCCGAGACCGTGTACTATAGCCCATGGTTTTTCTTCGATTTCGACATTTTTTCAAAAACGCTCAAAAACAACGAAAAACGCCATACTATAGCATGGCGTCCGAGACCGTGTACTATAGCCCATGGTTTTTCTTCGATTTCGACATTTTTTCAAAAACACCAGAAAACGACGAAAAACGGCATACTATAGCATGGCGTCCGAGACCGTGTACTATAGCCCATGGTTTTTCTTCGATTTCGACATTTTTTCAAAACGCTCAAAAACGCTCCGAGACCATGTACTATAGCCCATGGTTTTTCTTCGATTTCAACATTTTTTCAAAAACGCTCAAAAACAACGAAAAACGCCATACTATAGCATGGCGTCCGAGAACGTGTACTATAGCCCATGGTTTTTCTTCGATTTCGACATTTTTTCAAAAACGCTCAAAAACAACGAAAAACGCCATACTATAGCATGGCGTCCGAGACCGTGTACTATAGCCCATGGTTTTTCTTCGATTTCGACATTTTTTCAAAACGCTCAAAAACGCTCCGAGACCATGTACTATAGGCCATGGTTTTTCTTCGATTTCGACATTTTTTCAAAAACGCTCAAAAACAACGAAAAACGCCATACTATAGCATGGCGTCCGAGACCGTGTACTATAGCCCATGGTTTTTCTTCGATTTCGACATTTTTTCAAAACGCTCAAAAACGCTCCGAGACCATGTACTATAGGCCATGGTTTTTCTTCGATTTCGACATTTTTTCAAAAACGCTCAAAAACAACGAAAAACGCCATACTATAGCATGGCGTCCGAGACCGTGTACTATAGCCCATGGTTTTTCTTCGATTTCGACATTTTTTCAAAACGCTCAAAAACGCTCCGAGACCATGTACTATAGCCCATGGTTTTTCTTCGATTTCGACATTTTTTCAAAAACGCCAGAAAACGACGAAAAACGCCATACTATAGCATGGCGTCCGAGACCGTGTACTATAGCCCATGGTTTTTCTTCGATTTCGACATTTTTTCAAGAACGCTCAAAAACAACGAAAAACGCCATACTATAGCATTGCGTCCGAGACCGTGTACTATAGCCCATGGTTTTTCTTCGATTTCGACATTTTTTCAAAACGCTCAAAAACCATGTACTATAGCCCAAGGTTTTTCTTCGATTTCGACATTTTTTCAAAAATGCTCAAAAACAACGAAAAACGCCATACTATAGCATGGCGTCCGAGACCGTGTACTATAGCCCATGGTTTTTCTTCGATTTCGACATTTTTTCAAAAACGCTCAAAAACAACGAAAAACGCCATACTATAGCATGGCGTCCGAGACCGTGTACTATAGCCCATGGTTTTTCTTCGATTTCGACATTTTTTCAAAAACACCAGAAAACGACGAAAAACGCCATACTATAGCATGGCGTCCGAGACCGTGTACTATAGCCCATGGTTTTTCTTCGATTTCGACATTTTTTCAAAACGCTCAAAAACGCTCCGAGACCATGTACTATAGCCCATGGTTTTTCTTCGATTTCAACATTTTTTCAAAAACGCTCAAAAACAACGAAAAACGCCATACTATAGCATGGCGTCCGAGAACGTGTACTATAGCCCATGGTTTTTCTTCGATTTCGACATTTTTTCAAAAACGCTCAAAAACAACGAAAAACGCCATACTATAGCATGGCGTCCGAGACCGTGTACTATAGCCCATGGTTTTTCTTCGATTTCGACATTTTTTCAAAAACGCTCAAAAACGCTCCGAGACCATGTACTATAGCCCATGGTTTTTCTTCGATTTCGACATTTTTTCAAAAACGCTCAAAAACAACGAAAAAACGCCATACTATAGCATGGCGTCCGAGACCGTGTATATATAACCATGGTTTTTTTTCGATTTCGACATTTTTTCAAAAACGCTCAAAAACGCTCCGAGACCATGTACTATAGCCCATGGTTTTTCTTTGATTTCGACATTTTTTCAAAAACGCTCAAAAACAACGAAAAACGCCCTACTATAGCATGGCGTCCGAGACCGTGTACTATAGCCCATGATTTTTCTTCGATTTCGACAATTTTTCAAAACGCTCAAAAACGCTCCGAGACCATGTACTATAGCCCATGGTTTTTCTTCGATTTCGACATTTTTTCAAAACGCTCAAAAACGCTCCGAGACCATGTACTATAGCCCATGGTTTTTCTTCGATTTCGACATTTTTTCAAAAACGCTCAAAAACAACGAAAAACGCCATACTATAGCATGGCGTCCGAGACCGTGTACTATAGCAATGGTTTTTCTTCGATTTCAACATTTTTTCACTGAATTCACTGAGTGACAGTCTCAGTGAATTCGTTGACGGCCACCTACTCTGGTCACACAGACATCAACGAATTCACTGAGACTGTCACTGCTTACATCAGCAAATGCATCAATGATGTCACAGAGACCAAGACCATCACAGTACGGCCAATCAGAAGCATGGCTGACAACGGAAGTCCATAGGCTACTGAGGGTCCGGAACGCCGCCTTCAAAGCAGGCGACGACGAGGGCCTGAGAACAGCAAGGGCCAACCTGGACCGTGGCATCAAAGAGGCAAAGAGACAGTACAGCAAGAAAATAGCTGACCGTTTCAGCGACAGCAGAGACACCAGAGCTTGTGGCAGGGGATCCAGACCGTCACGGACTACAAACCCCGGCCACGGACCTGCGACAACGACATCACCCTGCTGAACAACCTCAACAACTTCTTCGGGCGCTTTGAAGCCCAAAACAGCACCCCTGCACGAAAGTCACCCCCTCCCCCCGACGACGACAGCGCTGCTACTGTCTCAACACAGTGTGCGGCGCTCCCTCTCCAGGATCAACGCCCTTAAAGCACCGGGCCCTGACAACATTCCCGGTCGGGTGTGGAAAGACTGTGCAGGAGAACTGGCTCATGTCATCACAGACATCTTTAACATCTCCTTGAGCCAGGCTGCTGTCCCTACATGCTTCAAGGAGACCACCATCATCCCCATCCCGAAGAAACCTTCTCCAACCTGCTACAATGACTACCGCCCTGTTGCACTGACTCCGATCATCATGAAGTGCTTCGAGCGTTTAGTCATGCACCACATCAAAGGCATCCTCCCTCCCAACCTGGATCCCTACCAGTTTGCATATCGGGCCAACAGATCAACCGACGATGCAATCTCCACCGCACTTCACTCTGCCCTCACCCACCTGGACACCAAGGACGCACACGTACGAATGCTGTTCATCGACTTCAGCTCAGCATTCAACACCATCATCCACCAGCAGCTCATACACAAGCTGGACCAGCTGGGAGTGAACACCTCCATGTGCAACTGGCTGCTGGACTTCCTGACTGGGAGACCGCAGGCAGTCCGAGTCAGCGGGAACACATCCAGCACCATCACCCTGAACACGGGGGCCCCCCAGGGATGTGTGCTCAGCCCCCTCCTCTTCACCCTGCTGACCCACGACTGCACTCCAACGCACAGCAACAACATCTTCGTCAAGTTTGCGGACGACACAACTGTGGTCGGCCTCATCCACAACAACGATGAGTCCAACTACAGAGATGAGGTGAGCCAGCTGACCACGTGGTGTGCAAACAACAACCTCCTTCTCAACGTGGAGAAGACGAAGGAGATCATTGTTGACTTTCGGAGAGCGCACACCCAGCACTCCCCACTGAGCATCAACGGAGCTGCAGTGGAGAGAGTGAAGAGCACCAAATTCCTTGGTGTACACATCACAGAGGACCTCTCCTGGAACACTAACACCACAGCACTGGTCAAGAATGCTCAGCAGCGCCTCACTTCCTCCATAGACTGAGAAGAGCCAGAGCCCCAGCCCCCATCATGTGCTCCTTCTACCGCGGCACGATCGAGAGCATCCTGACCAGCTGCATAACTGTGTGGTATGGTGGGTGGCACAGCTTCCTGCAGAAAGTCCTTGCAGCGCACAGTGAGAGCAGCCGAGAAGATCGTGGGTGTCCCCCTTCTGTCCCTGCAAGACATCTACAACACACGGGTGACCCGCAGGCGCTACAGATCGCAGGCGACACCACCCACCCTACGCACGGCTTCTTCAACCTCCTCCCATCGGGAAGAGATTGAGGAGCCTCCGGGCAAGGACCAGCAGGTTGAACGATAGCTTCGTTCACCAAGCCGTCAGGTTGCTGAACTCCCTCCCACTCCCTCGCACGCCACTGAGCACCCTCCCACTCGGTACCCCCCCCATGCTGCCACTCCTCCCCCCTCCCACGGTGGGGGTGCACGCGCACACCCACTCACACGCTGAACTCCCTACACACACATGCACACGGACGCTGGACTTCAACTAACCACCACCCCTTACACAGGCACACACACCCACGCACATGCACGCACTCACACATGGTCACTCACACATGGTCAACTCACACATACATACGCTGGACTTTCAACTACCCACCACCCCTTACACAGGCACACACACCCACGCACATGCACGCACTCACACATGGTCACTCACACATGGTCAACTCACACATACAACCGAAGGACTGGATCGAACTGCTGCTATCCTATCCTATCCTATCTTGCACATGTATACCTCACCTCATAGTAAGCTATGTGTTGTTTGTTTAGTTGTTTTAGTTGTAGCTATGTAACCTCGTATATAGCTTTAGATTTTTTAGTTGTAGTTTCTAGCTGTAGTATACTGTAGTCTCTAGTAGTAGTTTCTAGTAGTTGTATATACGTCCTGTCTGTTTTAGCTTCACACTACCGCCACTTTATCACCTGGTTAGCTAAGCACCTTCACCTCAAGTTAGGTGTACAGTTTGCACTTTACTGGTCTGCTGCACTACTGTGTCTCGTCCATATATTGTCTCGACCTTGTCTTATTGCACTATTTGTCTCGACTTTGTCTTATTGCACTGTCTATTGTCTTGACTTTTGTCTTACTACACTGTCTTGTCTATTGCACTGTGGAAAATGGAAACGCTATTTCATCCCTGTATATGTCCTGACATACACTGGAGTGACAAATAAAAACCTTGAACCTTGAACCTTGAATTTTTTCAAAACGCTCAAAAAATGCTCCGAGACCATGTACTATAGCCCATGGTTTTTCTTCGATTTCGACATTTTTTCAAAAACGCTCAAAAACAACGAAAAACGCCATACTATAGCATGGCGTCCGAGACCGTGTACTATAGCCCATGGTTTTTCTTCGATTTCGACATTTTTTCAAAACGCTCAAAAACGCTCCGAGACCATGTACTATAGCCCATGGTTTTTCTTTGATTTCGACATTTTTTCAAAAATGCTCAAAAACAACGAAAAACGCATGGCGTCCGAGACCGTGTACTATAGCCCATGGTTTTTCTTCGATTTCGACATTTTTTCAAAACGCTCAAAAACGCTCCGAGACCATGTACTATAGCCCATGGTTTTTCTTCGATTTCGACATTCTTTCAAAAACGCTCAAATACAACGAAAAACGCCATACTATAGCATGGCGTCCGAGACCGTGTACTATAGCCCATGGTTTTTCTTCGATTTCGACATTTTTTCAAAACGCTCAAAAACGCTCCGAGACCATATACTATAGCCCATGTTTTTTCTTCGATTTCGACATTTTTTCAAAAACGCCAGAAAACGACGAAAAATGCCATACTATAGCATGGCGTCCGAGACCGTGTACTATAGCCCATGGTTTTTCTTCGATTTCGCCATTTTTTCAAAATGCTCAAAAACGCTCCGAGACCATGTACTATAGCCCATGGTTTTTCTTCGATTTCGACATTTTTTCAAAAACGCCAGAAAACGACGAAAAACGCCTTACTAAAGCATGGCGTCCGAGACCGTGTACTATAGCCCATGGTTTTTCTTCGATTTCGACATTTTTTTCAAAAACGCTCAAAAACAACGAAAAACGCCATACTATAGCATGGCGTCCGAGACCGTGTACTATAGCCCATGGTTTTTCTTCGATTTCGACATTTTTTCAAAACGCTCAAAAACGCTCCGAGACCATGTACTATAGCCCATGGTTTTTCTTCGATTTCGACATTTTTTCAAAACGCTCAAAAAATGCCCCGAGACCATGTACTATAGCCCATGGTTTTTCTTCGATTTCGACATTTTTTCAAAACGCTCAAAAAAGCTCCGAGACCATGTACTATAGCCCATGGTTTTTCTTCGATTTCGACATTTTTTCAAAAACGCCAGAAAACGACGAAAAACGCGTTACTAAAGCATGGCGTCCGAGACCGTGTACTATAGCCCATGGTTTTTCTTCGATTTCGACATTTTTTCAAAACGCTCAAAAACGCTCCGAGACCATGTACTATAGCCCATGGTTTTTCTTCGATTTCGACATTTTTTCAAAACGCTCAAAAATGCTCCGAGACCATGTACTATAGCCCATGGTTTTTCTTCGATTTCGACATTTTTTCAAAAACGCTCAAAAACATCGAAAAACGCCATACTATAGCATGGCGTCCGAGACCGTGTACTATAGCCCATGGTTTTTCTTCGATTTCGACATTTTTTCAAAACGCTCAAAAACGCTCCGAAACCATGTACTATAGCCCATGGTTTTTCTTTGATTTCGACATTTTTTCAAAAACGCTCAAAAACAACGAAAAACGCCATACTATAGCATGGCGTCCGAGACCGTGTACTATAGCCCATGATTTTTCTTCGATTTCGACAATTTTTCAAAACGCTCAAAAACGCTCCGAGACCATGTACTATAGCCCATGGTTTTTCTTCGATTTCGACATTTTTTCAAAACGCTCAAAAACGCTCCCAGACCATGTACTATAGCCCATGGTTTTTCTTCGATTTCGACATTTTTTCAAAAACGCTCAAAAACAACGAAAAACACCATACTATAGCATGGCGTCCGAGGCCGTGTACTATAGCCCATGGTTTTTCTTCGATTTCGACATTTTTTCAAAACGCTCAAAAACCATGTACTATAGCCCATGGTTTTTCTTCGATTTCGACATTTTTTCAAAATGCTCAAAAACAACGAAAAACGCCATACTATAGCATGGCGTCCGAGACCGTGTACTATAGCCCATGGTTTTTCTTCGATTTTGACATTTTTTCAAAAACGCTCAAAAACAACGAAAAACGCCATACTACAGCATGGCGTCCGAGACCGTGTACTATAGCCCATGGTTTTTCTTCGATTTCGACATTTTTTTCAAAACACTCAAAAACAACGAAAAACCGCACTATAGCATGACGTCCGAGACCGTGTACTATAGCCCATGTTTTTATTCTTCGATTTC
>CM076968.1:36881565-37031565 GCA_039105355.1 Benthosema pterotum
AGGTTTAGGAATAGTCTTATTAAGGTTTTCGGTCCAAAACACAGCCCAGCGCTCCCTTCTGCACTGACAACCAATCACCAATAACAGACCCATCCGAGGAAAAAGAGTGTGCGCTCTAAAGCCATTTGGGAGAGGACTTGCGACATTAAGGGCGTCAGAAAGTAAGCGCTCGAGCGCTGTTCATGCAGCCTGAAAGAGGGACAACCTGGATACAATGTTTTCACTTTTCAATGAGGGCGGTGCAAATAAGAACTATTTTAGGCATGCGTACAGCATGTTAACTGCTTTAATGTGTTGAACAGTAACAACTAAAGTCTTCGTAAAGATTATGTTGTGAAAAAAGGGATTTAAGATCTTTAAAGCTAGGCTGCTGCCTGTGTCCATTGCACCGCCTACCTCCGGTACAGGACTTGTCTCTATTTGTTGTCCCCATTCTCAGTAGAAGTGTAGGAATATGTAGAAGATCCGCCATTGGACTGATGGTGTTTCTGTCACTTTCTATTTGCTTTCTTGTGAACATGCATAGTAAACACCTACTTTAAAAAATGTTTTGTAGTTTCTGAGTTATTTAACTTAAACGCCCAGTGCATTCTCAATGGCAATAGCACAAACTTTATTTAAAACATTATTCCATTATCCTATGCTTCACACATGATTGCTTGGAATGTGTATAATTTAAATCCTGTTCTATTTTGTTGCTATTATTGTTAATCATTTTATTCAATAAATACACTAAAGACAACCAGCTGTATATTGTTATCCTTTGTATTCAATAAATACACCAAAGACAATCAGCTGTAAATTGAAAGTAGGCTATAAGTTCCACAAGTTCCAAAGTATAAGTTCCATCTCTTTTTATCATATAAACCCACTAAAAACTAAGCAAACCCACGTTTACGTGAACTACGTAGACTACGTAGTTCACGTTTGGCGTTTCGTGAATACGGCGCAAGACCTCGGCAGCGTAGCCATGTTTTTGCCATGTTTTTGTGACACTTCAGCTCGTTTGTGAATACGCCGCAAGACCTTGACAGCGTACAGAGCCATCTAGTGTCAAAGTTGCGACATTGAGGGGTCAGAAACTGAGCGCTCGAGCTGCTGTTCATACAGACTGAATAGGGACAAACTGGAGTTGGAAATACATTGTTTTCGATGAGGACAGCGCAATAAGAGCTATTTTAGGGCATATGTGCAACATGACAACTGCTTTAAAGTAGCCTATTGTAGAGTACAGACTCTATAGCCTAGTGTTTATGTTGTGTATGTCTAGAATAAAGGAATTTAAAATCATTAAAGCTGAGGCCGTTGCCTGAGTCCAGTGCATTTTCGCCCACTTCAGGTCCAGGACTTGTCCCTCTTTGTTGTCCCCATTCTCCATAGAAGTCTATGTACGAGAGTCGCCATTGGACTGGCCCCATGAAGTGGACGGAGTTGGCGTAACTCTGTCTATACTCCATGGCTCTAACAGCGTAGATTGTCTGCGCAGTGTGCGTCGTAATCGTAGGGCGTCTGGCTGGAGTCATGCTGTCAATGCAAGTGGATGGGCGAGAGTGGTTTGTTTGGAACTGTTATAGTTATTAGTTCCAAACATGCGCTTTTCAGCCACTAGCTGTCTCTGTTCACCCGTAGCATTGGTAGTCAAGACATAAGGGGCTACTCAATTGGATCCATAGGATGAACTTCATCCTATGGATCCAATTGAGTAGCCTATTGTAAACACATGCTATTTATAGGATCACGTCAGAATGTTTGCATGTCTGCCAGCGTTGCATAGACTACGTGCACGCAGATGCACGTAGCCTATATTCTGCAAAATAGAGTATAGGCTGCTATATAATGGATGTATGATAGACATTGCATGGGGCGTCGTCCGCAGTCTTCTAGAAATAGCACTGCATGGGGCGTGTATCACTTATAAGTCGTTTTGCTGTGATTGATACAAAGATAAAGACCACACAGCCGTAAACTACGTTCTACTGCCTGCAGAGACACACACACACACACACACACACACACACACACACACACACACACACACACACACACACACACACACACACACACACAACACACACACACACACACACACACACAGGCTTCTTTCAGTGCATAAGGAGAAATAGCACTGGGCATCTTGGGTGCTTTGTTATTTCGAATTCTTAACATGAACGGGGGGTTGCTGTATACTTGTCATTGCAAACCTGCCTTCAAAAGCTCTTGTTTGCACCACCTTCAATGGGACATTTGTTTTTTCTGGAAATGGGACTTGAAAGTAATGTAGGCTGACCATACGTCCGTATTTCCCAGGACATGTCCGTATTTCACGTCCTGTCCTGGGTGTCCTGGTTTATTTTTAGAAAATGAGGAAATGTCCTGGTTTTTGTAAAATTACTTTCATTCGGTTCCTTTCCGACACGTCTTTGCTTACATCGGACCAGTAAATTGACAGGCACTAGGACACTGCGCACGATGACGTCAGCCCTGAGCAGAGTCAGTGCAGGCAGCCTTCGTCAATCAGTTAGTAGACACTAGACAGCGTGGTTGTCAGTCTCCACCACCATGTCCAAGCGCAAGTGCACGTTTACAGTAAAAATTCACGGTATTCAGACGGGCGAGACAAAAGTGAAGGACTGTGCACTGTTTGCAAAGCAGGCACGTATGTCTCGCTCTGCAGTGGTGGTGCAGTGCAAGGGACCTAAAATCCCACATTGACACAGAAAAACACAAAAAAGCTGTTCGAGGCGATAGTAGCGCCTGTTCGATATCTGAATATTTCGTGAAACCAGGGAAAGATGATGCAGTGAATTAGATATATTAGAAATAATTTATAATTGAAGTTATTTTTGTGTGTGACTTTTACTTAGGGGAAAAAAGGTCGCCGTCCCCCCCCCCCCGTTCCCCCGCGCTAAGGTGTCCTGGTTTTCTCCTTTGAGAATATGGTCACCCTAAAGTAATGCCCAGAGTGGGGTTTGAACGCAGATCTCATAGCCACTGACCTATGTCACTGAGCCAACCACACCAGATATAGCGCTGCTGCTTTTTTCGACTGGAAACGGGTAAAGTAAAAAATAGCCATGAGTGGGGTATGAAAATCCTCGAAAATAATTTCGAGTCCTTGAAATGGGCCCAGGCAGTTAGCTCAACCGTTTGGGCCCCTAGGCTACCAAGCCAGCCTGACGGCGTGCCCCGGGTTTGATTCCCGGCAGCCTTTGCCGCATGTCACTCCCCATCTCTCTCCCTCTTTTCTGTCTCCTGTCAATAAAGGCATAAAAGCTCAAAAACAAATCTTAAAAAAAAAAAAAAAAATCTTGAAATGATGAATAACAAATCCAGGAACCAACCAGTATGTTACTTTGTAACTCTTAAGTTTCAGTATGTTTTTTTTTTTTTTAAATTAAATTAATAAAATTAATAAAAGATTAATTAAAAAAACAACTCAAACACCATGAACTATAGTATGTTGTTTTGAATCAAAAAGGATGGAGGAAAAAACATATTACAGTAACAGTACATTGTCTGAAACCATAAACTATAGTACCCGTATGTCTTTTATTCACAGTTTTAGTATGGTTGATAATGGGAGTGAATATCTTTAAGCCAGGGCCTTAAGATTTTAACAAACATATTCTCAAATAAAATAACACATTCAAACAGTCGTCTTGTCATGAACTTAGTTTTATTGCCATTTGTTTTAGTTGGTGTTGTGAGCACAGTGGTACCTCAATTGACAGACAGACAGACAGGGGTCAAAGGGCAAGGGAACACTGGTGATGTCACGGGGGCATGAAACTAACTCATTTTAGGCTAAATTGATTTTCCATAGCACATCAACACAACAACTGATCAACAGTGCTTGTGAATATGTGAGCATAAATTAGGTATCATAGACCCACCCACCACAGCAATCAGAACACCCAGAAGACCACGCTCACAATGTTATCTTCATTCTCCAGTGAAACAGAAGCAATTCGCTAGCAGCTATCAGGTGGCAAGTTGTTAGTTTCAAGCCCCAGAGGTCATTAATAGCATTAATACAGTCAATAATTAACATAGTTAACTCCTAATCAATAAGCTACTGCTACTATATCGATATGAATGGAAGACTGGTAATTTACAGGAAGTCGCACTGACACAAGGGCAACAAACAAGACTGGGGTTGATGCGAGGTACGATCAGAATGGCAGAATGGACGCAGACTGGCCAGGGCTAAACCTCCATCTACCAGTGTGATCTTATAAGTTGAAAGCCTGGCAAGTCTGTGTCCGAAGCCTCAAGACTACATTCCCTAGAAGGACAGAACAGCTGATTTAAAAAACTCTTTACAACCTCCAACAGTTCTCCTGTTGTACCTGCAGGGCAGGTTTCCCAAATCCAACTTAGGTGAACTTGCATTTGGCACTGTTGCCTGGCGGTTTAAACCAAAACGTTTTCTGGTCAGTCGTTGTCATGATTGAGTCACTCTAAATTGTTGGTAACAAAGTGAATTGTACATTAGTCTTGCTATAAGGTCAATCAGTAAATCTTTAGCATCCAGGAAGAATAAATTGGCTGCATTGCAAACTATATTCTGTGGTGAGTTTCCTGGATAACGTCTAATAAATTATATATAGTATCTGATGCTAACATGAAGACACTGAATGGTACTAATAACTCATTGATTTGGGGACACCAGAGAACATGTGGCAGCCAATCAGATGTTCTGTACCATATGGAATACAGTTTACAGGAGTCAGAGTTGATAAGACAGTATCCTTAATCCTTCTCAACCATCAGTGTGTATGATGTGAGAGAGGCAGACAGACAGTAGAAGTACAGTGGTAGTTGTGGAGGTACTACATCTGCGGAAGACATATTTCAGGGATATTTAAGTCGATATGTAAACTTTGCTTGTGGTGTTGTTGTTGTACATTTTCTTTGTTGTCGCTCACTTCTACTGAGTATTAGATTCTCTCTCGCCCCCCCCCCCCTCTCACATGCACACACACGGTCTCTACTGTAGTGTAATATGAACCGCTTTACAGGACTGTCAAGTTTACAGATGACAGAGAGGCATGAGCAGTTTTACAGTACTGTGAAGATTACAGTTGTTTTTTTTTACAGTAGCGTGAAGGTTACATTTGACAGCGGCATTAGTAGTTTTGTTGTAGGGATGGGACGTTAAGCATCATTCATGATTAATCGCAATACAATGCTCACAATAATCATAAATATTGCGGAGATGTAGGTTGTAAATGCACCGCAAAATGAATTCATTATATCCTGGACCTGAGTACTTTTTCCATAACGTCCCATCCTTATTTTAAGGTAACATTTACTGACACTAAGTGTTTTACAGAACTGTAAAGTTAGCCTCAAGAGCGGACTTACAGTCCTGTAAACTTTACATCTTCTCAGTTCAGCAGCCTTTTTCACTGGGAAAAAAGATACTGTCCACAACAGTTTTGGCAGAGAGACATGAGGACACCAAACAATGAATTTTAGGTAAAATACATTTCTTTAAAGTTAAATCTTTTTGCCCCTCCCAGGCTAGAGTCAATGATTGGATGCACACCAAAAAAGAAAAATAGCTCACAAAAATATATACTGTATACATATTAAAATAAAAAATACTGGCTTGTTAGTGTCCGTAAATGACCAGCTCTTAGTCTACACACATATACCCCAGTGACACTTTTTCTAAAAATAAAAATAAAAATATTAACAATGGCTAGTGTTAGTATTCAACTTTATGGACAGTATTTTGTTTGGAAGGAAGATACACAATAAAGGTGGTTTTCGCTTTTTCATCCCTCCACATTATTGATTCTACTAAATGTGGCTTTAGTGGCAGTACAGCAACCACTTGCCAACCATGTATGCCTATTTTACAAACTTATTTTTGCAGTAATAAAATATAGCTGCTTATTTTGTCTTGCTTCCTAAACATGTTGTTTGACATCAAACTGTTTGAGAGCCATTGATTCAAAGAACGTCAAATGAATAGGTACCGTGACAAACATATCCCAAAGGAGTGGGGACTAAATCATTAAGTCATACTGCCAGGCACAGTTAGGCACACATAAGTAATCCATTGTTAGTATAATTGACTTGGAAATTGGACACAATTTAATTGTAAATACAGATATATAGATTTATTCAACTTGGTCTGCGAGTCCAAACATATTTGTTCTTCCTTAAAAAAATACATGCAATGTATTTTATGATGATCAGAGAGCTCAGGTCAGTGGTGGAAAGTAATTAAATACATTTACTTAGGTACAGTTTTGAGGTGTTTGTACTTTACTTGAGTATTTCCAATTCCAAATAGTTTTACTTACTTCTACATAACAGATTAAAATATTGTAATTTTACTCCAATAGGCTACAATTATTTCTTTTACTATATACTTGAATTTTGATTATTATAACAAAGCATACATTAACTGATATGTGTATCGTACTTGTACTATTGCTCCTTGTACATAAGTAAAACATTTGAGGACTTTTTCCCACCACTGGAGGCTGTGCATAGTGTTCAGGGGAGGTGTTTATTCTGCATTTTGTTGACACACAGGGTGGCTCAGGTGGAGCTATTGTGTTCTAGGTTTTTAAAGACAGACACAAAACCATCCTCATCAACATCAGGGAGAGCCTAGTTTGCATTAAAAAACAGGTGTCAAATCACCACAGCAATGGCAGTTCATCAGTCAGCAGACTTCTGGCTTTGTCGGTCCATTTTCAATCTCAAATATTTTCTGCACAGTGTTCAAAAAAGTGGAAGAACTGCTGGTATTGGCTGGTGGTTGCCACAAAATGAACTCGGTTGAAAGCAGAATAGCAGACATCAAATATATGGACAAAATGCTGACATATTTAAAACAAGCACTTTGTCTAAGTACTGTATACATATCAAAAATATTATTGGCATTATAAATGGGGATGCCAGGCTTAATGTGGTTACAAAGCATCTCATAAAAAAAATAAAAATGTTTTTATGCTTCCTTTATGAACAGAAGATTGCAGGCTATGAACATGGTTGTTTTATTTTTGGATAAATCATAAACATGAATGTAATATTCTACGCCTTGGGAGGTCTGAGGGGCAAAATACTGTACTTTCTGCTAAAAAAAAACACACAGAGAAAAAGCTAAACAATCTAAATGCATCTAAAGCTAAAACTCTTCAAACACTTGAGCACTTGATAATTTCAAATCAACAAAAAAATCCCTTTCAGAGTGAGTGTTAAACTCAATTAATATTCCGCTGTGACGCACCATCCTCATGGTTAGCTTCTATAATGTTGTTCTGTCACGCAACGGAATATAAATCCAGGCATTACTGCATCGCAGCAATATACTCTTTCTGATCACTCATGTAATGCTAGCTTAACAGCTAAAAAATACCTATTCACACCAGTGATTGTGATTTATATTAGAATCGGAATTCATTTTATGTTTACAAAGGTTTTTTCTGTGCAAAGCTGCAAATTGATTCTAAATGGTAATCTTAAAAACTGATGTTGAGCCAGTTAGATGTTTATCTTCATCGCTGGTGTTAGAAGGGATTTTTTAAAGCACAGAAAAGTAAAACATACAGTATAGATATTCAGGGAGTGTGTTTTGTGCTAGCCTTACAGGCACAATGCTAATGACACTGAGAAATTAAGATCAAATTAAATTAGATTATGGTAACAATAACCGAGGCAGCTGTACCAGATTTTTAGTTTTGGATGGCTGTGCTGCACGTATCGCTAGCTAAACATGAGCAATCAGTCAGAAATCATTATTATCATCATCACAATTACATACTGCATCAAATATATAACACAATATATATTATTCAATATATATTTTTCATACTGTATGTTTAAGCAAAAATAAAAACCTTAACAAAATAAATCTCTGATTCATTTTACAATATGTAAAACAAAACCAAAAATTGATATTCCTAACACATTTCTTAAAAGGTGCTAGTGATATTATTTTACAATGTGCAAATGTTATTTTCTATTTGTTTTAGTATATCTTACATTCTAATTGTTCTATCTTCCCAATGAGTGGTTGATGTTTTTAGTGGTTGCTTAGAGACAGAGTTCTAGACATGCACTGAGCTATGGGTTTGGCTCTCAGCTGTTGGTTCATTGGTTCACAGGGGGTTAAGACAAAAACACAAGGCATGGTTTGGCATCAGTTCTGTGAGCCCTCCCTTCCTTTTCTGTCCTTCCTTATCTCCTTCTTTCGTTCACTCCTCCGTTCTTTCATCCTGTCGTTTTCCCTTTGCCTCCTAAATCCTTCTTTTTGTTCCGTTCTTTCACTGTCATTTGTTTCTAATAATATATAACTAGGCTCTAACTAATAACACATTTCTGTATATAACAGTCTGTCCTAGTTGACCCAATAAACCACACTTCTAACTCAAGATGATGACATCATCATCCTATGAAGATTGTCGTGGTAATTAATGGCCGGTTCATTAGTCCTATTGTGTCTGTAGCTGTGTATGGCCATGGTGTGTTTGTGCGTGTGTGTGTGCATGCGTACAGAGGACTGACTAGGCAGTTTACTGGTTCATATGGCAGCCATGGAGCCCTGCGCTGGGTTTGAGGGTCAAAGCTCAAACCCTGCAGGGTTGAAATCTACATCCTTTTGGCACTTGTTTCAGAATTTGCACATTGAGTGATAACATCTCATCTTATGTGATACTGTCCACTAAAACAGAATTACCTTCAAAAGTACATCCTTTTAAATATACAAAGAACCGATACATGTTCGCTGGCTGAATCAACAGCTGGTTTCAAACATCTCAGGACTGATCCTAGGTTAGCCAGTGATCAATGCTCAAGCCTATGAGGCAGCTGAAATCAGGGGATTCAGTTTTAGGTGCTTCAAATAGGATAATAAATATTGAAGTTTTTCAAGACAAATAGGCTTTCTCAAAGTATTAAACTGTCAAAGGTAACTCAATGACAGGTCTTTGGTCATATTTATAAAGGGAGATTAAGTTGAGATTTAGATGTTTTTTTTTTTTTCATGTGGCATCTATTTGTTTGATAAAACATACTTCCAACATTCACGGTGGCTCATTTTAAAGTGCTTAGATTATAGTTTGGGGACGTTGACGTTTTAAGAGTCAACGTCCGTTCTTTCTAAAAATCATTTCCAGCTTTACATTGAGGTTCTGATAGTGGCAGTATTGTTGTGTGGTCATAGATGAGAGGTTTAGGTCAGTCGGCCTGTTTAGAACTCTGTCCTATAATACCCATTTCTACTTTGTCGCGTGTCGAAAATAACAGACCCATGAGCCCATGCGTTATGAACGCGTAGGTTGGCTGTTTTCAGCACACAACAATGAAGCATAAACAAGGCTTTACATGGAACCTTTACACATGCATGGATCATGAAACCTTTACAGATGTGTACAAAAGGAGACGCAAAACTAAAGTGAGCTATTTAGGTTTTGAATGGCACAGCATTGCAGTGCTTGTTACTGTACAAGGTGATGTGGTCATCACTGATGGAGGTTCTTGTGGTGATGTAGCTGAACATGTAATGGCTACAGATACTAATGGACAAAAGCCAAGCAACGTGTGTGTGTGTGTGTGTGTGTGTGTGTGTGTGTGTGTGTGTGTGTGTGTGTGTGTGTGTGTGTGTGCGCACACGCGTGCGTGGGTGTACATGAGTGTGCAAGTATGCATGCCCCTATTCCAAGACAACATGGCATTGCTGCCAGCCCCAGGCCATTGAGATGTGTTAAACCTATATGTTTTTAAAACTCTCATCCCAAGGCTGCATCTGTGACATTTAATTATTGCTATGGATATCGCAAAATGAAATGATTTGAATTTAAGAAATAGAATTTTAAGAAAACTTTAGGTTAGGTCAAATTGAAAAAGACACATTCAATATAAAAATCAGCCAAATGTTACCATTTTTGAAGACAAAATGGCTCATCTTTAGGAGCATTGGTTCGTGTCATTGCGCGGATCCAAACGAGGGAATATAATTATCTCCATTTCAAATCTGTATGATCCGTGCAACAGGGGTCGGACTGAAGGTGGTCTTTGGCAGGATGTTGTCAGGTGGGGTGAGGTGGGGCAGACAGCTCACAGAGCGGTGATTTGTGGAAGGCCTACATGACGCTCTCAAAGATGATGACCTTGTCGTCAGAGCCGGGGGACAGCGACGGCAGGGACTTCATGTCAGGGTCAGGGGACATGTACTCCAGATGGTGATGACCCCACACAGGCGTGGTCAGCTGAACCCAACGCTAAAAAAACACAACAAAATAGTGATAACAATATTGTGAAATGTTTTGATTTTTAACCAATTCAGGCAAGGAATCCATTTTTGGATTCTGTACAGTATGTACAGTATTCAAACATTCAATTTCTTTTGATGCTGCTATATAAATATTTAAAGTTTTTCAGAAAACTTAGGTTAGGCCTAAATGGATTAAAATGGCCGAGATCTAGAGGTTTGAAGAAGTCATGTGTTTTGTAATTTAAATGAAAATGAAAATCTAAGTAACTAGTAAACAAAGTTTTCAAATAAATGTAAGGGTGTTAAAGTGCAATATTTCGCCTTGAACTATGTTCAATTAAAATAAATTAATGGAATAATTAAATCAAATAATCAAAACACTAGTACTAAGTAAAACTACTTTCCACCACAACCCTGTTAATAATAAGGTGTATTAACCTCTTTGAGGGTTCCTTTGGCACTGGCCAGCTTATAGACCAGGCTGACAGGAATGCACAGCATGGAGGACAGAGCCAAGCACCAGCCGATCACCTCACCCCACCAGGGATACACATAGGAGTTGTTGTAGGTCAGAGGCTTGTAGTTGGCCAGATGGAAGAAGAAGATAAACTAGAGAGAGAGAGAGAGAGAGAGAGAGAGAGAGAGAGATTAGTAAATGTAGCATACCAATCAATACAAAATACATATTACAATACTGTTATGCAATACGGTATATACTATGTTTTAATGTCATCATCATCATCGTCTTACCAGACAGACACAAGGAGTGATGAAAGACCAACACCACTTCATCCATGGAAGTGGCCTGTAGCCAATCATACGAGCCACGTCATCCATGAAGCGATCAGCTCCTATTACACACATGGTCAAAAACACAGTACACACAGGTGTCAGAGTGGGGGGGAGGGTTAGACAGATTTAGACAGAATTTGGTGTGACGCCCTTGATAGAACATAATACATAGTATGGATGCATATGCGTGTGTGTGTGTGGGGGGGGGGGGGGGGTGTAACTCACCATAAACCCAGGCCACCACAACACACTCCCAGAATGCTTGCCATAGTAGAGTCATTCCACTGGCCGAGTAGTAGTCAAACAGCTGGAACACATACATTCCACCCTACACACACAGACAGACAGACGTGTTAGACCCCTCTGCCTTCTCAAATAATTAAAACAGCCTAGATGGTGTAGTTTATATATTTTTATTTACACAACACCTACCAATATAATGAACCAATAAATGAATCAAAACACCACCCGACCAAATCGTGAATCGTGAACAAAATGTAAACCATTCAAAACCGCAAATTAAAAACAACATTAACCCATCAAACATGACAGCAAGCACCAATACATGAACCAATCAAATCATTAGCTAATCATCCCTCAGTGGACAGACCTGTGTAATCATGGAGAGGTCAATGATGAAGCACAGTACGCAGCAGACCGCTACAGCGACCTGGTGACGGTAGCGCTGGTATTTCTTTGTCGTCTCCGGAAACAGATCCAGAATGCCCGTCACGAACCCCTCCACGCCCACGAACTGGAGAGGCAGAGAGTGAGTCAGAAAGAGGTGCAGCTCTGCTGGTGGATGCTCTTGTGCGTATGTGGGTGCGTATTTGTGAGTTTGTGCATGCGTACCTGGCTGTCCAATCCCAGCAGTAGCAGCATGAAGAAGAACAGTGCAGCCCAGAGAGGAGCCACCGGCATCATACTCACTGCTTTGGGGTAGGCTATGAACGCCAGGCCTGGACCTGAGACATGCACACACACAGACACACGCACACAGAGAGAGACAGATACATCATTCACCTGGAGCTGCGTTCATGGGCCATTCCCAGAGAAACAGACAGACAGATAAGACATGATACACACAGTTTTTAAATACACATTCAGGCACGCACACGCACACGCACACGCACACGCACACACACACACACACACACACACACACACACACACACACACACACACACACAGCAATAGGTTAAGGAAGAAAGAAAACGTAAGTAGACAGTTACAAAGACAAGGTAAGACAAAGACATACAGGATGTGGAAAAACACAAAGAGAGAGAGAGAGAGAGAGAGAGAGAGAGAGAGAGAGAGAGAGAGAGAGAGAGAGAGAGAGAGAGAGAGAGAGAGAGAGAGAGAGACAGAGAGATGGTGGATCGATAAAAGATAAAAGTGAGAGGGTGTCAGAGAGAGAGAGAGAGAGAGAGAGAGAGAGAGGTGTGATGTGTGTGACTGGGGTGTAGAAGTGAGGTGTGTTGAAATGATGTATGTCATCTGTCCTCCTCTGTCCTCAACTCTACAGTATGTCATCAAAGGTTTAGGTCGCATATCAACAATGACTCTTCTTGTAATATTACTGACTGATAAACCATGAGGAATGATAAAACCTCTGTAAAAAGTTCTGTACAAAGTACTGTAGATGTAACAGAGATGGAAAATAAGGTTGTTTAGTCAATGAATACTTGCATATCATTTGTCGATTATGTTTGCAGTTTATCCAGGTTTTCCATTTATGAAGTGTATTTGAGTACTCTGAGTTTGAGTTGTGTAGTTTACTTGAGTACTGTTAGTTTATGAGTAGTTTATAGCCAAGCAGACATGTTGGAAATGTAAAGGTGTTTTTTGTGACAAACTACAGTAAGTAACATGGGAATGAAAGTCATAAAAATATTTACGTTACTATTTCAAGGTTATTTTAAGATATGTGACCGTGAGTACAACCGATTTGCAATAAAATCACACCCATGTGTCATTACTGATTTTAGTTCAACATTTACTGCGTTTGGTTGAAAGTTTTTTGTTAGCATGCTCTTGAATCATAGAGAGTGTCTTTTAGGCCTACACTACAGTACTGTGAGTATTCTTCTGAGCTGTGACATGACACCAAACCTAACCTAGTCAGGCTGAATTAACCATTGCTAGTTGTTGCAAACTTTTCAAGACTTTTCAAAATTTGTCAAACATTTTCAAAATTTGTCAAACATTTTCAAAATTTGTCAAACATTTTCAAAATTTGTCACTTCACTTCACACATAATAACATAGCTCACAACAATCAACACCAAAGTTACTAATACATACGGGAAAGACACTGCACTTATTTGTCTGTGGGAAGCAAACGCTGTTCAGTTATCATACAGGTATATGGAGTTATCCATATTAGGGCAAAAACCCTAGTTTCAGTTTGGACTTTGCGAGAAAAGCTAACTCTCATCCTATCAGGATGAGAGGTAGTTGTGCCGTTGGCCTGTTGCACTTCTCCCCACTGTAGAGTGGGTGCACGTGCACATCTTGCTACCGGGAGGGTAGGGGGACCATTTTTTCCCAAATGACTGAATGCTCCTTTAATACAAACAAATCTGTAAAATTATGGTCACCTTTAAGAGCTCTACAGACAGGGAGCAATAAATCACTACGATAATGCGTGGGTTTCAGATTCCCCTTCTGTAACATCCTTTAGTATTGTGGTATTATCTGGAGTATAACTACAGTAGGTGTATATGTTGTTGTTAGTTTGTGTAATATAATTATCATTACCTGTAGTCAGAGATGGGTAGTATTTCAATGAAATTAATGTGTACAACATATATTTAAGAAACATTTTAATGACTTTTGAGTAAGCTATTATTATTAAGTGTATCTTGCAGAAAATAATCAGATTTAAATTAACATTAACATTAACATTTTTTTTAAATATTGTATTTTGTGAATTTAAAGTTATGTAATATATGTAATTTTATTTCCTAATAAGTCATTAACCTTTAGTTAACTATATGTGTATGACTATACAGCCCATCCGTCTTTGGCTAGATTCAAGCAAACTAAAACATTAATTTGTTGACCCTCAGTACATAGTGCCCAACTGTCTGTTTAATTTTATGCATTTTGTATTGTGCCCATCTCTATATATTGTTGTTACCCGTAATATACTATTGTATACATGTACTGTATATTATATATACTATTGTACTGTTGGCTGAAGTATATTGTTCTCATCTGTCGGTAGAATTGTTGTTATCTTATCTGTAGTTAAGGTGTAGTATTTTTGTTACATATAGTTTGTTAAGATGTAGTATTTTGTTGTTACATATAGACACGGTGCAGTATATTGTTATATTCTGAAGCATGGTTAATGTGGATATTAATTTATTAAGTGTAGTCAATGTTTAGGACATTGTTATCAAGTGTAGTTAACGTGTAGTGTATTGTTGTTATCTGTACTTAGTATATTGCTGTTGTTAACCGTAGTTATAAGATGCAATATATTGAAGTAGGAGTAGTTATGGTGTAGGTAAACTAGGCTATATGGAGACTAATGGTGGTAGTTTAGGTGTAGAATATCATTGTTACCTGTAGGTAAGGTGTAGTATATTGTCGTAGGACTGTAGTATTGCAATATACTGTTACACTCATATATTGTCACTTGTAGTAGAGGTGTAGTCTACTGGTTGCTAACTACAGAACAGACCTGCACAGTGATGTCACCGACCCTGTTCCACTAGTGGATTCCTCATTCATTTTCCTCATAGACTTGGTTAAAATGGTTAATAAAAACACGATTGCACCGCAGCCAAAGCCAACTCGGGTCGTGACAAATCATGACAACAAACACAATATCTGCATATAATATCTAATTAGAAAAAAGTAGAAAACAGCATGATACAAGACTTTTTGTTTTGTTTTTCATCTTAGAAATTATTTGATTGTCCCAAAGGATTGTGTGTACCATCATGATTCGTCACGAACCGAGTTGGCTTTGTCCGTGGCGTAATCGTCTTTATATAAATTATTATACATAAGTCTATGAGAAAAATGAATGAGGAATCCGTTTCTGGAACAGGGGCGGTGACGTCACTGTGCAGGTCTATAGCATTGCAGCATAGTGTCAGTCTGCATTGTTGTAGTATACCTGCAGTATTGTAGTATTTGTTACCTGTGGTGGTGTATTGTTTACCTTATATTGTTACCTTAGTTACCTTTGGTAGAGGTGTACTGGAGACCCGGAGCCCTCTTGTTTGAGAGGTGAGACACATCTCAAGAGGTCTACGGTCCTGGTTAGATAATCCTTCAGTTAATACCCACACACACCCACAGAGTACACAACCCCACAACACTGACACAACAATGTACACAATGTACACAACAAACACTGAATCAAAAAAGACTAATCACAAATCCTCATGTAAAAATATGTGCTTTCACTAGTTGCAGTATCTTGTGTGCACAAGTTCTCAAATGCATACCCCTACACACACACTTGCACGCACTCACACACACACGCACACACACACACACACACACGCGCGCATGCACACGCACGCACGCAAACAGACACACATTGCATACGTGTATGCACTCACACACATGTGCGCACACACACACATTCTCAAACACACACCCTACACACACACACACACACACACACACCACACACACACTTAATGCATATGTACACACACACGCATGCACCCCAGTGCACGCACGCACACACACACATACACACACACACCCGCACACGTGCACACACGCACTCTCACAACACAACACACACACACGTGTAGTAGGAGGTTGAGTAACACAACAGGAGCAGAATTTCATTCACAGTTCTAGAATTCTCAATCTTTCTTTAGCTGTCTTTCTCTCTCTCCTCCTTTTCACTTGCTTCTTCTATACCTCACTCTCTCTCTCTCTCCCTCTTCTCTCTCTCTCTCTCTCTTACTCCCTATTTCACTCTTACTCACTGTCTCTCCCTCACTGTCTCAGCTTCTCTCTCACTGTCTCACCCTCTCGCTCTCTCTCTCTCTTGACAGAAAGGAACAGATGTTTGGGTCATGTGTTAATGTTGGTGTATTGAGTGACAAGGAGAGAAAGAGGTAGAGTTAAAGAGGGAGAGACATACAGATAGACAGAGAGAGAGAGGGAGAGAGTGCACAATGAAAAACAGGGAGAGACACAATTTGTTAACACTACTGTGTTAAGCTGAGTTCAGACAAACTCAAAACAACCATGTTGCATTAAAGCTATAACAAGTAACCTTTTCATTAACAAATCTTAAATTTGATATCCATTATGACTGGCCTATTTGTCACACACTGTAAGCCATTCCCTGAATTTCAGCCCACAAATCCTGTTCTAAATATGTTTTACATTGAAAAGTGATGGGGGTACCGTTTCCTGGGGAAACATGCAGACTCTAAACAGGGCTGATTAGAAGGACCAATCAGAAAGTGACTTTCACGCGCAATGGATGCTGGGAAATGTAGGACTAGTTCTAAAACTGCAGTACCAGCAGTGACCACTAGTCAAGTTACCTACTATAGCTTTAATCATGACATTATCCGGGGTTGCGGCTGCACGGTTGATGTGTCACCGCAGGTACACAAAATAAGACCAATTGAAGCAGTCTTGTTGGACCTTTCTTTTAAGTTCATCTCCTAATTTTTTAATATTATACTTTAGCTGTTGAAAAACATGGGATGAGGGTCAGTAGACAAGCTATGATGACTAAAACTATGACTAAACTGCGGTATGAAGAGTATAAAGTGAATCAACAGGTTTTATTTTAGTTTAATTTCATTTATACAACTATTTATTCACAAATGCAATAGATGTAATGGCCTGTAATTAAACTGAGAAACACTAATAACTGTTACACTCTGAACTGTATATTACATAATATTACTGCCAAAAACACACATTTTACTATTGTTATCACTATTATTAAATTATTACAGGCTATATGTTATGAGTATTATTATAAATACTGTTAATATTATTCTGGAATTATTATAAATATTATTATTATTATTAATATTACAAGCTGATCTGCCTGCTCAAGTAGCTGCAGTCAAAAATGGCGGGGCACAGGCGTGTTACACAACACCAATGGGCGCATCGACGCAAATAGACAAGTTGAGACGCAGATTATGACTGGCAGCACCAAAAGAAGCCGCCTAGATACCCGACCGTGCTGCATACCGATAGGGTGAGAATCAGAGAGGTACCATTTACAAACTCCTCAAGGAGTCGGTGTTAGCCCACCTACTTCTGTCGATGGGCCCATTTGGTGTGGATACACCCTAACACCCCCTCACAATACCCCCCCACCACCCCCCCCCCACCCACCCCCACCAACAAACAAACAAACACACACACACCATTGACGGCAGCTACCCATCACTGGTTTTAAAATAGCTTCCTGCTTTTTCGACCTGTTCACTTCCTGTCCTGCTCAGTGTCAGCTTTCAGTCAACAGCTGCTGTCCAAAGACCTTCCACAGTGGCATTCCACTGAACTGGGAATTTGTCCCCGCTCAGTTGTTAAGAATAGTTGCATTCAGGTTATCTGAACAAAGATGGGATCCTTACAAGCAATCCAATAGTAAAAGTTAAGGAGTGAGTGCTCGGATCAGATCCGAGCTCAGTAACGTTGTCTTCATCCAACAATGAAGACGAGGCCTAAATTGAACAAGTCAATTTTGTTGACTTGGACAAAATGTTACTTAAATGAAACTCCATGTGGTTGAGTGGTAGAAAATTTGCTTTAAGTGTTGTCCATCCACACCAAGTGCGATAACTTATACCACTGTTCCCCCAAATCCTGTGTTCTTATCCTGAATTTAATATACTAGGGCAGTGCCTATTGGAGCCTCTAGATACCACTTACCCTGTAGCTATTGCACATTTGAACTTGAATCGCTAGGTTACAATCGTATTGATGCATGTATGTAGCAATATAGCAATAACCATATATGGGCATTCAGGGGACACTGTGGGGCATGTATTTCTAACTTGCATTGTTCCAAGTACGCACCACTGAAGAGGCCCCATGTGAATTTGGTCATAATTTAAAGGGTTTTTAAATGCTGTTCATCTGCACTCAATGCAATATACCGTATGGATAATCCGGCTCAGAGTATCTCAATATCGGATTTGTCCGTAATAAATAATGTCAGGGGTTTTGGTGGTCATTCCGGACATTTTCTGTTCTCAACTGCGTTATTGTGAGTTGTTTTGTGTGCCTGATCACCTGTTTTGAGATCACTTTGGGTAGACTTTTAACTTAGCCTGTTGATGCTGACTTCACGTGATATCCTGCAAATGCAGACTAATTTCAATAAGTGTTGATATTGTTCGTGATAGTCATGAGTCATGACGGATGACTCGTGGTATGAATCTCCTTGAGTCTGAACAGATTTCAAACTGTGTATAATATAGCTTATAGGTTATAGTTATCGTTATTGGTGTGTACAGCTAGCCCTTAATGCTCTCAAGTAATTCCCAGTGGTCCCAATTCAGAGAAAGGGAGAAAGAGAGAGAGAAAGAGGTAGAGATATGGAGAGCGAGAGAGAAAAGGGGAGGGAGAGCAAGATATTTTGAGAAAGACACAGAGGGAGACATACAGTAATCAGTAACAGTGATCCGTATAGTGATCCAGTCTAGGCGACGGATATAAAAAAAGAAAAACAAAAAGGATTTGCTTGTTCATGTATTATTATTGTTGTTGTTGTTCCACCAATCCGAACTTAGGGAACTTAGGGAACAATGGCTTTGAACTCAGGGAACTATTTTGGTTAATTCTGGTTCTTAGTTCTAGTGACCATAACATGACGGAAGTTTTTTGCGTTCCCGACTGGATCAGAAACTGAAAAAATGGTATGTGTCCCAGGCTAGAGATACAGATAGAAAGGCGCACACAGAGACAGAGAGACAGGTTTACAGTTATACTGGAGGTACAAGTTATTGTGACAGGAGAAATACAGAGAGAAAGACATAAGTGGAGAGGAAGATATAGTGAGAGACGGATCAAGGGGGAGAGAAAAGAGACATGCATTATATGATGGGGTTGGCATGCAGTAGGCCTCCTGTATAACATACAGTAAGGGGATGAGAAGCATGCATGCAAGCAGAGGAGAGAGAAAGAGAGGGTTGTAGAGGAGAGGATAGAAGGACAGAGGGAGAGAGAGAGATCGGAGGGGCGAGGTAGAGAAGCATGCAGCACGCATGCTACCTTCTCTGGAGACGCTAAATTTAACAAGCTGTTACTGTATGTGCGTGCGTGTGTGTTGCGATGCATGTACCTCCAATCCATTAATAGGCACACAGTTGGTTAGTCAGGTTGGCCACACACACAACACACACACACGCACACTCGCCCACACGCGCACACACACACAGCTCCCAACATCTGAGGTGTTAGTAATGTCGGTTGGTGTGACTTTTGTTAAAGACATGAATTATATACACACACACGCACACGCACACAGACACACACACACTCACTCACACGCACACACCAGCACATGCACTCATGCATGCATTCCCATACAATACATGTATTTTCCAACACTCAACATTCTCTCTCACACACACACACACACACACACACACACACACACACACACACACACCTCTCTCTCTCTCTCTCTCTCCGTCCACACACACACACACACACACACACACACACACACACACACACACACACACACACACACACACACACACACACACACACACACACACACCACACACACACACACACACACCACACACACACACACACAACACACACACACACACACACACACACACACACACACACACACACACACACACACACACACACACACATCCTCTCTGTTTCTCAGTGACATCTCGTATTGAGGACAGTGTTCACTCATCCAGTACTTCATAAAATTGTCTGTGATTCATTTTTAAACTAATGGACATTCACAATTTCTATGAACACAGACACATTATATACATACAATATGAATTGTTTCAAAATGTACTGTGTGTGTGTGTGTGTGTGTGTGTGTGTGTGTGTGTGTGTGTGTGTGGTGTGTGTGTGTGTGTGTGTGTGTGTGTGTGTGTGTGTGTGTGTGTGTGTGTGTGTGTGTGTGTGTGTGTGTGTGTGTGTACCTGATTCGGCCACCTGGGAGATATCCACTCCCTGTTCGGCAGCCATGAATCCCAGGATGGAGAACACCACAAACCCAGCAAAGAAACTGGTTCCGCTGTTTATCAGAGCCAGCATGAAGGCATCTCTGCACAGGACCACACATACAGGAATATTCTGAAAATGACTTTAAACCAGTGTCTACACAGTACGTACACTACAGTATATAGTAGGGGTGGGACGATTATCTCCCGATTTGATATACGACATCCATACCTAGAGGGCCAATTCAATATATATTGAGATTTATTATGATTTCTCTCCCAAGCTACTTAGTTTATATGTTGCTAGAGCGTTTCAAAACTGCTGGACCCTGAGAAGTTCATGGACCATGAGAAGTTCATTCATAATACATTTTAAAGCAATTCTAAACAATATAAAAAAAAACATGAAAATAATGCAGCCATATAGTGGAGGGTAGTGTTTTTGGCATACAGTAACTACATAAATACAAAAACAAAAAGATATTTGATGTTGATAACGTGGCTTTAAAAATAGTTATATTGATATATTGCTTTTTTGTCCAATACTGTATGTTGAGGGAATGCGTGTTACATCATTATCATACATGGAAGTGACTGTATGTGGGAATGCCTTACTGAGTAGAGTTTGATTGATGAAGTGTGTGTATGTCTCACTTGTAGCAGTCGTTGTTGAATCGGTTATAGCTGCCCAGGGCGGTCAGTGCTCCCAGACCGATGGCATATGAGAAGAAGATCTGAGTCCCAGCATCGATCCACACCTAAAGGTCAAATGTCAGAGGTCACAGCTAGGGTCAGTGGCAGGGAGAAGAGGTCAATTATTCTCAGATCTTCAAGGCTCTCCAATGAGCAGTGCAGCACTACTACGTACTGTATTATGATTTGGAATGACTAGCCTTTCTTCATATCTTATTTTAACTCAATCTGTGCCAGGTTAGAGATATCTCATGTTTAGGCCCTAAACCCACCCGTGCCAATGTCTATAATTTAAATAAAACAACATAGTCAACATCAACATAGTACTCTTGTGACCATTTTAAAAAGTGTTGCAACCGTTTTAAAAAGGGTCAGGGGTTTAGGTTAGGTTTAGGCATACCGGTAGGTTTTACTGAGTTACCCCCAGTTAGGCCTAAGGTTATGGATAAATTTAGTTGCAACTGATAAAAAAGGATGCAATGGTTTATAAACTTTACATTTGTAAAACAGTCACAACGGTTTGGGGAAAAGGTAGACCGTTCATAAATCCTTGTAAAAAACGGTGGCGATATACTGTATCTATGAATTCTATATTACTAGAAATATAATTTAACACCAGATAACCTACTGTGTAGTTTATGAATTGAACACAGTGATAATGTCCCATGCTGAGGTTCCCTGCTGTGCTTGACAAAGCATGAAGGCAAAAACTTCTGACTGAGGAAGTTCTATCAAAGTAAGAGTATTAGAAATAGTATTAGTAATGGTAATTATCTATAATAATAGTCACCTGTGCTTCTCCCAGTTTGGACCAATCAGGTTTGATGTAGTACATGATTCCATCGTATGCACCAGGAAGTGTGACTCCTCTGACCAATAGGATGACGAGAACCACGTAGGGGAAGATTGCTGTGAAGTACACAATCTGACATACAAACACATACAGAGTTTAGGTAAATAAAAACAAGGGGAAATAGATTATAGTGTGCATATACATTGATGAGAAATACTGTATGCAGGAATACTGTATGCAGGAATACTGTATGCAGGAATACGCCATATGATATACTACAGTTAGCATAATGTAGGTGTCACAATGGCAGATATTCCACTTGGTTGCATGCTTAAAATAGCCAAACTACAAGCTCACAATGCGTTGCACACATAAAGCGCTTGCAGATCTACTATTTTTGCAAACAAACAGCTCACTAATCTTGCTGCTGTGTTTGTCTGTTGCTGTTACCACTTTTCCCAGCTTACAGAATGTGAGGTTTTGTTTGTTATAATATACAGTATGGGTCATGATATCAGTGTTTTCAGTGTGTCTGTGTGACCTGATGAGAGGTACAGAACTAATGTAACGCAGACCAGAACTACATTTCCTACATTATTAACAAATCCATGCAAAATGATTTTGTTTCGGTATTGTCATTCGATCGTTGCTAGCCCTACATATGAATCAGTTGTATGCATTTGTACATCTGAGCCTTTGAACATGTATTCTATTGCTAACTTGATTCAGTCTAAATACTCTAATACTAAATAATAAGATAGATATCAGTCAGTCATGACATCTGCAAACTTTTGTCCATGAAGGAGAGTGCAGCTGGCATTCCACCTCATCTTGAAGTGCAGCATCTCTCCCTCTCCCTCTTTCCCTCTCCCACTCTGTGGTCACGTACTACTGCAGTCATTTTGCCTCCTCTCACCACTGGCCAATCCCCTCCTGCCACCTCACAATGCTAGGGCACCTCCCCCTCACATCGTAGCCATGGAAACACCATGTGACAGCAGGAGAGTGAGTAAGATAGGGCGGGTCATTATAGCCCGACAAGGTTAGACACACTACTAGACAGGCTAGAGCTGTATATGTATTATTAAATAGTATACACAAAGGTATGTATGTAAGTCTCTGTCTGTCATGCATCCTGTGTTCTCTCTCCTTGTTGGTGTGACAATGGTATACTAACCTACATGGGACAGATTTGGGATATACCTGTCTATGAACCTTAAATGAATGCATTGACATTGACTTTTAGGCAGTTGTAGGCTTTATCGCATTGTACCAGAGCTATATTTTGTACCACTTTTAAGAATAAACAAACATTTGAATTATGAAAGAAAGCTAAAGAGCTGGAGGCACGCATACAAACACTGTTATGAACTTCATTGTCACGTGTATCGTTGTCACTAAAGGTCATGGCAGTAGTAGCTGTGAAACGAATCAACACAAAAGTTCAGACCGCCCCAATAAAAGATTAAATAAAACAATCAGTCTGTCAATGTTGAAAGCAGCTCAATGAAAAACAGCCAATGGTTTTGCCTTGCAGTGGGTGGTGAGTCAGTGCTGGCATCAGGAGTCATTTTGTCATCCAGGATGTTTTTGTACAGTAGATTTTGTTTGGTGTTGATTAATTGTCTCCACAGCTACAGTCACTGATAAAAGTTAATGCAGTGGCAGGAAGGTTGGAACAGAATATGCTCGTAGTCCAACCAAGTATGAGTCATTGCTCTATTCTCTCTCCCTCCATTTAAATTCTGCTTGGCCTGTCAAATTATTACATCATCACAATTATCTGATATAATCAGAAAATTTGCAAAAATGTCTATCATTATGAATGTGTCATTGATTTCTTTGCATGCTGGATGTTCTATGTCATATCTGTCTGTGCAATTTGTGATTACGATGCCTAAAATGCATACAAAATATTCACAAAACACAGGATGACCGAAGCCCGATCAGCGTATGGAATGTTAGAACTGGTCAGCTCCATGTATGGAGATCTACCAGTAAGTGTCTTAAGTTTGATGTCAAATGTTATGACCAATAATGATGACATCAGGGATCTCCATATGGGCTTAATATTGATGGGGCGTAACTGACTGTACAATGTCATAGTAACTGACCTGTGCTTCCAGTAATTATAATTAATGAAACAGCTGTGCAGAATTTGCTGAAATAAAATGATTGAATGTTGTGAGCTTCTAGGTTGAAATATTTCATTCTCGCTCTCTCCCTCTTGCTCTCCCTCTCTCTCCCTCCAGGCACAACACGAGGAACAACACGAGGAATACACAGTTTCACACACAGACAGACAAACATAGTAGTGGTCTATCTATAACCCACACGTGAATGACCCTTGACCTTTAGACCTGTTACGCAAGACAGCCAACTCGATAGCCTTTCGCACATATTATATTATATGTGTCAAATGACCCTGACAGCACAGATCCACGCAGCTGCTGAGGACGCACGTGTGTGTGTGTGTGTGTGCCTGTGTGTGTGTGTGTGTGTGTGTGTGTGTGTGTGTGTGTGTGTGTGTGTGTGTGCATTGTGACCGTGTTACCTTTCCGGTAGACTTTACTCCCTTCCACACGCAGAAGTACACCATGACCCAAACAGCCACCAGACACAACAACATCTCCCAGTTCATCTCCCCAGGCTGATCCAAGCCTTCTGAGATGTTCAACACCTTGCGCCTAGAGAGAGGAGAGGAGAGAAAAATCTCTTGGTCAATTGAGGAGAAATCATTATATCTGATATCCTGCCAAGCCAAGATAGTTTAGAAGTCACCTATACTTACTGTGTTCTGGAGACAAACTTACAGCACGCTATGTAACGTAGATATGCAAGTAAGTAAGTAGCCTTGCCAGGCCATAATGTCAGAAGGCCCGACTGAGCCATTGAGGCCTGGCTGACCATATAGTTCAGGAGCCTATCTCCTGTTTCTGTAGCATGAGGCAGCTTGATGTACAAGTACAACCCCTGGACATGACGCTAGTATGTCACAGAGTCCTCCCAGTCTCGGACACTCTAACCACAAGGCTGGAACAACTATGGGGGCCTAGCTCGTTGCTAGGCCCCCTATGTCTATGTCCCATGCATGGACAGTGTGTCATGTTGCGAACTTGTGACAATCTTGAGCTTGTAAATAGATTGTCTATTTTTTGGTGAATGTTCATTCAGGATAGGTATGGTTCTATACAATTTGTCTATTATTGGTAAACGGTGCATTTATATAGCGCCTTTATCCAAGGCTTTACATAGATTGTAGATCCCATTCACCCATTCACACACCAATGGCGTCAGTAAATGTACTGACCAGCACATCGGGAGCAATTTGGGAGTAAGTGTCTTGCTCAGGGACATTCCATACCTATTCTGGAATGTTCCTTCCAGAATAGGTATTCTATACAATTTGTCTATTATTGGGTAAATGGTGCATAATATATATATATATATATATATATATATATATATATATATATATATATATTATATATATATATATATATATATATATATATATATATATATATTATTTAAATTGATATTCTCTTAGGGGGAAAGAGGCCGTGGAATTATGGATGTTTCCATGGAATTCTGCATGTGTGGGGAACCTTGGGTCAATGAAGGATCTGTCAACGGCAGTCCACAGGCATACCACAGGTGGGCGCAAGCCCCCCAGTCCACAGGCACCCGGCATGTGGGACCTCCACCCCACCATACCACAGGTGGGCACCCTGTTGTACAGTAGGACCTCCGGCTCCAGCATACCGCAAAATGCATGTGGTGGGCATGAGCCCACCGCCCCAGAGCCCCCCCTGCGTGGCCACACCGTCTACGGCTGTGCCTCTGTGACTACGTAAGGCTGTGTAAATCTGACCAGGAAGTCATACTGTAAGACAGAAATAAAACACACTTGTGATGGTGTAAAGATAGCAAGCACCAGTGTGTGTGTGTGTGTGCGTGCGCGCGTGCGTGCGTGCGCGCGTGCGTGTGTGTGTGTGCGTGCGTGCGTGTGTGTATACATGTTGTGTTGGCTGGCAGTTTTGGCACTACAGTCAAAGGAGCAGTGGTGTCAAGTTACTAAGTACATTTACATTGACTAAGTACATTTACATTTACTAACTACTGTAGTTAAGTAAAATTTAAAGTTGCAATTTTAAGGCATTCCAGTACGGTTTTCACTACATTTACTTCTACTCCACTATGTAAGGGGCAACTATTATATTTTTATTCCAATTATTTAAAAACTTTAGTCACTAGATAAGCACAACAGGGTTCCACCCTGCCTTGTGCGTCTCAGGAGCAACACTGTTAACTTAACTCTTTCACTGCCAACAATCCCACCTTGTGGCTTGGCGGCGGAGCAGTTACCAGCTGATTTGCTGAACTTCCAGTAGATATATTAATTTTCATAACAATAGCTGAAATTATCCTGTGAGGTTGCAATGTTTTTTAAACATGACATACTACATTTTGATGCCAATACTTTTGTACTTTTACTCTAGTACTGTTACTTGTAACATGGTATTATACATTTAGTATTGATACTTGTACTTATTTTTTTCTCTTGGACCATTTCAATCTTAAGCCATATATAGAATAGTTATGCAACACCTCATTCTCATTTATCATGTACTAATGTAAATGATAAAATACCACTATTTTTCCTACTCGGTCTGTGTCTCACAGGAGGGCTGTGGGCAGTTCAGAAACCTGTCTTCTATGCGCATCATCAATGGGGAATCCAAGCCATTAGAAAATATATGATGGATGCCATCATTCTCATGATAATACAAATATAAATATTCAAATAAATAGTTTAAAAAAAATCTGACGTATGATGATGCGTATGGCAGAACTGCCCACAGCCCTCCTGTAAGACACAGATGAGTAGTAATGGTATTTTATCATGCACTGCATATTAGTGAGTACTTATTATATGACAATAGGTTGAAAAGTGGTCCATTAAGTCATTAAACTAAATGGACCCAAAAGCAGTCTGAGCAGAAGCAGGGACTCACTCCCAGAACTCGATGATGGGTGAGCGTGCGTTGCCCAGGTCCTCGCAGGTCATGTTGGGAGGCAGGGTGGTGTTGGCCACAGTGCTGTTCACCACGGTGCCGTTGTGGCAGACGTCGTGGCGGAAGCTCTCGAGGCAGTTGTCCGAGTTCCATGGGTTGTCGCAGGTGGACCAGGGCAGGACGCCATTGAAGGAATTGATTAAGTAGTAGAAACCCCAGGCCAGGACCATGATGTAGTACGTGTTGCAAAAGAACACGATGACCATGGAGGCATAACCCAGACCTGGAGAAAACCAGAGATGAACATGCCATCAGAAATGTCAGCATGCAGTAACTGCTTGGAATAATGACTTCTTTCCACCTGCTACGTCCAACAAGGGATTTCCCCCTTGGTGGTAAACAGCAAGGAATGAATACAGGAATATAGTAAACCTTCACTTGTCATTCAAGAGATTTGTTTCCAGTGTTGATATATAGAATATAGACAGAGATTTGAGATAATAGATTATCTCAAATAATAGACATATGAAACAATACCAATGAACAGCAAGTTCACAAGGCAAAGGCTACTAAAACCGTCCCTAGATCAGCTAATAAAGGCAAACAGGAAGTCGTGGAACATGTCGCACTGCAGGCTGTAAGTGTAACGCCCGTTCGAATCTTGTTTCCAATGACCACTTGCCCCCCACAACACATTTCACGTCCATCTCCTCCATCTACATAATTATCCATCTACATAATTAACATTCTAGATAACTTTTATTTAAAGTACTAGTCAACAATAAAAGACTGTGGTTGCACTGATTAGCTCCAGTGACCACATGGCGCATAACTGGGTGTAAATCTGACCTGGAAGTCAAACATGTGACTGTATAAAGATAGCAGCGAGGGACCTAAGGAGACGCAAGCTTTAGAGAAACCCAGGCAGGACACTGGACACCCTGGAGTGTCCTTGGATGAGACTCAAATCCAGCAGGACACTGGACACCCCAGAGTGTCCTTGGATCAGACTGTTGAATGTGGAGGGTCTCAGCGGTCAGTATACGTCACAATTATGACGTAATTACCTAAGCACAACCATTTGAGATAATCGTAATTGTCTGTATGATCGGAAAGGGTTCCCATGTTGAAAAATGTCCCATGTATTTTCAATCATTTTTTTTAGATTGTATTTTATTTTTTGGAAAGAATATGTTTACGTTTTTTTGGCATACCGGCATCCATTTTAGGATTATGTAGCCTAAAAGGCAAGAACTAATAATGCAAGCAACTAATGATCCAAAACAAAACAAAAACAAAACAATTAAATTGTTAAGTGCAATTGTTTCATTGGCATTGAATCAATGTGTAAAAATAACAACCAAAAAAAAAACGAACAATGACTCATTGTGTACCTGTGCACAAGTAGTAACATAAAATACAACCTTTAACCCATAGGCATCAGTAGTATTAATGGACCCTCTCACCTCTGACAACTGTGTGTGTGTGTGTGTGTGTGTGTGTGTGTGTGTGTGTGTGTGTGTGTGTGTGTGTGTGTGTGTGTGTGTGTGGTTGGCAGGTTGTTATCACACCGGCTGAACCTTGTATCAGGTTCATAATAGGCTGGTAGTTTTCCAATATGTGACTCTTGACACGTACACGTACACACACACACACACACGTACACACACACACACACACACACACACACACACACACACACACACACACACACCACACACACACACACACACACACACACACACACACACACACACACACACACACACACACACACACACACACACACACACACACACAGACACACACACACACACACACCTACTGTACTTTCACACCATGTTATCACTTTTATAAAGTACATTAGAAGACTGTTATCACTGTATACTGTATGCACTCTCTCACATCTACATTAAACACTCCACCCCACCCTGACCATATGACACTTAGTCACGCGTCTGTTTTTATAAGGTGAGAGTTCAGGGCCAGTGGTTCTCTAGTTCATATGGAAAAAAATATATATACATATATATAGCCTTTTTCTGATAACATATTGTAAGTGGGACCCCCTAGAACCCACTTGAGGACCCCTTAGTGCAGTAGTGCGTGCGTTTGTACCTTTGAAAAGGGGAGCGATGTTCCAGACATTGATACTTCCTGCTTTCATGAACTGTCCCAGGGCGATCTCCAGGAAGAATATGGGAATCCCTCCCACGAAGCAGATCAGCACGTAGGGAATTAAAAACACTCCTGAAAAAAACAGAAACAGCATAAAATCATTAGATGTAAAAAAAAAAAAAAAAAAAAAAAAAAAACAATCCAGGAACCAGCTCAGTGCTGTTGAGTTTGATTCCCTGGCCGGGTATACCAAAGACACAAATGGCATCAAGGGCTGGATTGGGGGCAAGTCCTATGTCATATTAGCGGCATGTCCAGGGGTTGTACTTGTAAAGCCTACATGAAGCTGCTTCATGCAACAAAAGATAGGCTATAGGGCCACACGGCTTGACAAGGCTTACTCCAGGAAGTAGGGAGAGGCAACAGTTACTGTCATAATAATCTACCTTCATTAGGAGGATAAACCCCTTGAAATGCCATCATTATCTTTTCGCTCTCCCATAACCGGCCACTCCCACATCACATAGTCGCCCCCAAAATAACAATCTTTTGTGACTTGACATGCATGTAAAGCTGTTCGAATAAACTTGCAGACTGATGCATGGGGAGCGTTATTTACATACAAATAAAATTCATGCAAACTAAACCTCTCCTATAACTAGCCGTCCATCGCTGCACACTTTCATGGGGACATTTCACCCCATCAGAGACACTGGACTCACTGCTAAAATCTGAAACCTCGTATTACACCCAAGACCTAAGACCTAAGACCAAGACCTTTATGCTTGACATGACACACCCATGGCCATGACAAGCTTTATGAATATAATTACAAGCTGATACATGTGTGCAGTATAAATACATGCAGAATATTTCAAATGGGCCTACCATTGGGCCTACCACTATCTGTACATTCACCTCAGCACTCTTCCTGTACAATCCCTTCCTGACACCTCCCTTTCAACCTGAGGCCATTTCTAAAAATGTTTCCTGAAAATTTTGCTACTACATCTGTTTTTCCATGCCAATAAGGACCCTCTCATTTATGTGTATTTGACTGCAGACCTGCTTCTCAATATATTTTGTTCCAGGGAACCCAGAAGCAAAGACTGTGTCTTTGCGTCTGGGCTGTTTGTTCATAAACCTGCCAAACAGTGACCTCTTCATTTTGCCAACCAAAATTTGTTTGGCAAAATGCGGAAGTGCCATTGACTGCCGTATTATTGGCAGAGGTCGGCACCTCGATGGGTGCTTCAAAGTGCCACTGAGCAACTTCAATTGAAATGAACAACAATGAGCGGGGCTATCGCTCCAGTTCAGTCTCCATAGCTTTTATTACTCTATACCTCCTGTTTACCCTCCTCACGCTATTCCCAAAATCCCCTCATCCAAACGGTCACTCTGATTGCTGATTGGTGTTTGTGTATCTCCATGCTACCCCCTGGGAAACATCATGGACACACAGCTATTCCAGACTCATACGACACGTCAGTGTCATGAGTTTGGCTTATTGGCCAGGCTAATGCATTCAGCACACCAACTTTCTAGGAAATGAAATCTCTATCACTGGTAGGCAGGTTTATGAACGGTCCCATCCCTCCACTGACTGCTGAGACACGGAGTTGATAACGATCTTATGGTGAACATTAGAGAGGACCATTTATATGTACATTACACATATACAGTGGGAAACTATCCCCTTCATGCAATGGTTGTTCTTCAGTAACCAACCACATGCAATGACAAACAAACGATAATCTTCAACACAGCTATGATTGTGTTAAAGTATTCCCCTTTCTCTTTTTCCGTAAGTCTGCCTGTTCTTTTCTCCGTCTTAGTCAGTCTCTAGCTGTCTCTCTTTCTGTCCCTCTCTCTCTCTCTCTCTCTCTCCCTGTCTTACTGGTATTTTAATTGGTATGACAACAAAGCTGGATACGGGTCCACATGCGCGTGTGTGCACACACACACACACACACACACACATGCATGCATAGGCGCACACACACACACACACACACAATCCCCCCTGGGAGTAAGTGGGTCAATGTGTGTGTGTGTGTGTGTGTGTGTGTGTGTGTGTGTGTGTGTGTGTGTGTGTGTGTGTGTGTGTGTGTGTGTGTGTGTGTGTGTGTGCATGTGTGTGTGCTATACTGGCATTTGGCATGAAGACCACTCGTTGGTATACAAAGACATGTTTTCACTACAGTGTCAATTATCTCCAGCTAAAGAATTAGCATAACTTGCTGGCATAGACATGGGTAATGCCTGTTAATATGAACGCTTTCTCTGTCTACATTAGAGATGTCCCGATGCCACTTTTTTCATACCGATCCGATACCGATACCTTTCTTTCAGTAGTCACCCGATTCCCGATACCTATTACCGATACCAAGATTTTTTTTAGTAACCACTTATTTTACTCCATTTTCCTCCAACTTGATTACAATGTCATAATTAAAGCTGCAAGCAGCGATTAACGGGCCCTCGATCGTGCAAGTGTCGGGCAAATATCGGCCAATCAGAAAAGGGGACGCGGCTAAGTCACAAGGAGCCAAAACATAGTCCAATGATACCACCATTATGTCTCTATGACATAGCATTGAGAAGTTATGGCAGGAAATAGTATCGACCAATCAGAAGAGGGGGCGGGGCTAAGTTACACCAATCAACGTCAGGGACGGGTCAGGGACGCCATACCGAGTCCATTGCTACCACCCATATGTCTCTATGACATAGCATTGAGGAGTTATGGCAGGAAATAGTATCGACCAATCAGAGGAGGGGGTGGGGCTAAGTTACACCAATCAACGTCAGGGACGGGTGAGGGACGCCATACTGAGTCCTATGATGCCACCCATATGTCTCTATGACATAGCATTGAGGAGTTATGGCAGGAAATAGTATCGCCCAATCAGAAGAAGGGGGCGGGGCTAAGTTACACCAATCAACGTCAGGGACGCGTCAGGGACTCATTAATAGTCCAATGATGTCACCCATATGTCTCTATGACATAGCATTGAGGAGTTATGGCAGGAAATAGTATCGACCAATCAGGTGCAAGTACCACTTCCTGTTTGGGGCGAAGTTTTGCGCTCCACCACGGTCACGTCTTTTTACGAAAACTCACGATTTTAATAACTTTTAATAACTAATAACTACTACTTGTAAAGATAATGCAATGATTAATTACAATAACAGGAGTCAAGACTTGTGAATCATTGTCAAGTAGTACTGTAGTGTTTATTGTAGACACAGAAACAAACAGCTTCTTTAATTTTTTTTCTGCCCCCCCCCACAAAAAAATAATAATAATAATAATCTGCTTCTGAGATTTTATGTTCCTTCTTCTGCGTATTGTTCTGACTCCTTATTGCTGCTTGCTTGGTCACGTTTTATTGCTGCTTGCAGCTATATTTTTAGACAAGACAACTTCATTACAGTCACCACTTTGAGGCTATAAATCCCACGTGTGTTGTATGTCACATCATAAAGGTGACCTATAGAAACCTGCACCTTAGCACCACAAAAGGATAGTGGTAACAGTTTTTAACGGGTCACGGCTACTCATATAACCGCGGGACGCGACGTTGTGTTTTCAGTGCAGCTGCAGAATGCAGACTTCTTTTAACTGTCTGCCAGTACAATGCAACGTGCAAGCTGGCAATATAGGCCTTCTAAATGCAAAGGATTATGGACCCACTTGTGGATTATACATTTTTCCTTTGGCAGTAGCAAGCAACAAGTGGATATAATGATACTGTAAGGTAAGCTAACTTCGCGCTTGCTAGCTCTCTCTCTCTCTCTCTCTCTCTCTCTCTCTCTCTCTGTCTCTGTCTCTCTCTGTCTCTGTCTCTCTCTGTCTCTCTCTGTCTCTCTCTCTGTCTCTCTCTCTGTCTCTCTCTCTCTCTCTCTCTCTCTCTCTCTCTCTGCTGCTGTTGTGCGCTGGTGTTCCATCACGTGTGTGTGTGCTGCAATAGCGTTTCGTTTTGTTTATTTGTACATCGGATTAATGATCGGACCCTTTTCCCGATGCCGAGTAGGGGGACTTTAGGCTAAAATCGGGTGACTACCCGATCTTTGGTATCGGATCGGGACATGTCTAGTCTACATCATTACGTTAGACGGAACAGCTATTTTCACTGATTTCGCATGTTTTCATCCCATTAGTGAAATTACTTTAGGTTTTGTTTTTTTAAAGGTAGGGGAAGTGATTTCACTTTTGTCAGATATCACCCCCAAAAAATCTGTTAAAATGCTCTATTATAAGGTGTGCAGACCATATATGGAGTTTCCCCCTCCCCCACGTTAGCAGAGGAGCTAATAAAAGTTCCCCAGGTGGAGGGTGAATTCTCCTCCAATCAGGATCGAGCAGCAGGTTCACATAGTGTAACTACTCTTGGGGGCCCCTAGTGCACCAGGCTGGTACTACACAATGAATTTCAAATCACTTACCCTACCTTTAACACCAAAGCTGCTGCCATACAAGGTGTATGAACGTTTCACACTATCCTGCCTGTATTTGGGCTATGTGGAAAATTGGATAGAAAAATCCTTTTCTCTACGAAACCTTTTGGTGTGAAGTGCTGTGTTTTCATTTTCTTGATGGTCAGGATGCCATATTAACATTTATTTATATATACATTTATATATTACATTTGAAATGTTTTCCTTCACCAGGATATGTATGGTCAACAGCTCTCCCAGACTCCTTTAGAGTATGACGAAGGTAGAATTGTGCGCAGGATGTAATTTGTACAAATGTACATTGTGCAGTATTCTCTACACAATTGTGTAACAACAAAGTACAACCTTGAACCTTGAGACAGACCGTCTGTCTGTCTGTCTGTCTGTCTGTCTATCTATCTTTTAATATGATTTAAAATAGCTTTTATGATTAATGAAGGTCTTGGGTATGTGCCAGAGGGTCAGCCTAGCCGTCCTGTGCTCGCTGTATTGAGACAACTGCTGTGTGTTCATGTCAATAATGGCATGCGTGCCTATGCTTATTATTCACCAAGTGCTACTACTGCTTTATACATCTTAAAACCTGATAACCGTCATTGTAAGCCAACTGCATGACTTAAATCCTAAGGCATAACATCACTTGTTGATACACAGAAGTGAGAGCACACAAGGCCATGTATAGTATCTGTCTGCAGATTGCTCATCGAAGGACTAAACATTTTGCAATCCCTTTACAGTAAAAGAAATGTTGCCAGTTGCAACTTGTCTTGTGACAGTGTGAATTAGGATGATGCATGATGTGAATAAAAGGTGCACACAGAACACTCACACAAGCTCACAATAAACACACGCACAAAGCACACACAGCGCACACGCAGGCACTCACACATGCACTGAATGAGGGCCAATCATGAGTTGCATGAATAGGCAACAGTCCTCTTTCATTCACTCACATTCTTCCTCTCTCTCTATCCTACTTCTCTCTCCCACGTCTCTCTCTCTCTCTCAACTCATTGAGAAACACATCATGTAGGAGCTGCCTGTTAGTCATGATGACGACTCACACACATGTGATTGTGTGTGCGCATGCATGTGCGTGCACGTACGTGCATGCGTGCGTGAGCCTGAATGATGCAAAGTTACAGCAGGAACTGCATCCTCTTTTTTATACCCTTTTAGTCCTACAAAGGGGGTTCACCATCATCTCCCAATGTATCGCAGCATGACATGTTGTGAACCTACAAACATGTATTCTGCTGTAATGTTCACCTATTATGCCAAGCCCAGAATAGAGGTCCATGTGGTTAAGCTGAAGAGGTGAAAGTGGCACTAAGAACTACAGAAATAGAGTCACAACTATCGCTACGGTTAGACTGCTAAGCAGTTTGGCCACTCGGTTACAATGCTACCGTTAGCTTAGTTAAGCTGGGTTAAGCACAGCATAGCTAAGCTAAGTCAACGGGATATATACTCCATCCGTCCAGCCATCTATATCCACTTATCCCACGCAAGTTAGTCAATGAGACCTTATAGTCAAAGTGACAGCACCCTAGTAGTAGGGAGATGTATAGTGCTGGGCACCAAAACAAACATTGGAGATAGAATCCCAATATGCACAATACAAAAATATCCTGAAAAGAAATGGAATATACTGTGACAATTGTCATTTGGTGCATTGGTTTCCAAAAAAATATTATATTGTCTAGAAGTCATGTGAATACACATATCAGTTTCATATGGGGGAGGCTACAGTGATACAAAATTGGCAGGATCTATATATAACAGAAAGAAACCCAGAAAAACAGAAAACAGAAATACAAGCATGTTATGGTCACATTTGGGTGTGCCAATTATAGAAAATATTAGTATTGGCACATGGACTACAGAGAGTGAGACAATCCAATAAGTAGTTGCCTCTAGTAAGGTTAAAGATAATCAAACTATGCTTAAAACATTTTTAAAGATATGTTTTGGGGCTTTTTCTGCCTTAATTGATAGTTTAAAGTAATTTCACAAGAAATGGGGAGAGAGATGGGGAGGGAGACATGTGCCAAAGGACGTCGAAATCAGGAGTTGAACCTGTGGCAGAAGGTCAGGGTGGCTCAGTCTAGATACCCAGATGGTTGAGCTTACCACGTGGGCCTAAAATGGCACTTTTATTAACCACAACCACATAGACCTAGTTTGATCAGCTATTTTTGGCAAATTAATTTGTGTAGAGTGAAAGTTAAGCATACAAAATGCACTCTTTACATACTATTACTGTAGTAGTAGTATATAGAGTGTAAGTGGTGCTGAATTTGCAGCTCTACAAAAGCGAATCCATCCTTTATTTCCCAATAAATTCGAAACTATTATTTTGTTTATCACAATAAATTACGATAAAGAACAATAGCGGGTATCGGCCAATCCCATGGCAACCTGGCGAAAAGATCACCTTCACCATCATCATCATCATCATCATCATTATTTTCCTCACCGTCATCAACAGACCATTGTCACCTGGCTGTACAAAGATTTGCCATTCAACCTTAAAGGGTCGGGCCTGTCCATACAGGCATAACAAGCTTCCATGACATAACAGCTCAGCTCACTAGGCTGTGTCCAGCTTCCTTAACACACAGGACAGGACAAACAGAGCTTCTCCTGTACTGTGCAGTTCGTCCTTGACTGTTGTATTATAAATATTACGTTGCAGGTCCCATTTCACACTGGTTTTGTTTCTGAAATCACATGCCTATTCGCTCTTATATAGGGAGTTCCATGTATTGTAAACCACCTGCTAAATTAAAATACATTCGCTCCTATATATAGGGAGTCCCATGTATTGTAAACCATCTGCTAAAATAAAATACAGACACTTCAGGCTGATGACACAATTGCTGCTGCACACCACATAAATCGCGGCATTCATATGTCAGTGCAATGCATACAGTATACGTATCCTATATTTCACAATGTATTGTGAGACTACAGTACATGTCTGCAAAATAGACCATTCACAGAGGGACACGAAAAAAAAGTTCAGGTTATATTTACTTTGCTCTATGTTAAATAGTGATAGTATTGTAACATTCTCAAAAGCAGCGTTCACTTGCTCCACGGAGTGAGCGAGGTAGCTAGTTGGCATTTGCCTGCCATGTATTTGTACATGTCTGTATTGTACTGATGTTCATCAGGGGATACGCCCAGCTATTCGCCTTTGTTGTTTCTGTTCATAATAATATCATGTTCAAGGTGCCCAGGGACCACTATCCTATACAAACACTCAACAAAAATATAAATGCAACACTTTTTTTGCTCCCATTTTTCATGTGATGGACTTGCAGATCTAAAATTCATTCCAGGTATACAATATTACCATTTCTCTCAAACATTGTTCACAAATCTGTCTAAATGTGTGATAGTGAGCACTTCTGCTTTGCTGAGATAATCCATCTCACCTCACGGGTGTGCCACATAAAGATTCAGATGTGACATCATGGTTAGTGCACAGGTGTGCCTTAGACTGTCCACAATAAAAGACCACCCTGAAATGTGCATTTCTTTTTGCTTTATTGGGGGTTTGGGGACTCCAAACCAGTCAGTATCTGGTGTGACCACCATTTGCCTGATGCAGTGCAACACAACTTCGCATAGAGTTTCAGATTGTCAATTGTGGCCTGTGGAATGTTGGTCCACTCCTCTTCAATGACTGTGTGAAGTTGCTGGATATTAGTGGGAACTGGTACACACTGTCGAAATGGTAATAATGTGTTATTCCCATTTCGACATGTGTTATAACTTATTGCCATTTCAACAGTTCCCACTGGCTGCAATGTTAAATTACAGTAATTTAACATTGCAAGTGTAGAAAGTTTGAGAATGATAAGAATGTTTGAATGTTGAAATCTTGTCTCCAAATGAAACCTGATCTACTGGCCACCGCAATATAACCTTCGTCTGTGGATTTCACAGAAGTCTATAGGTTGAGTAACAGAATATGTACTAAAGCTAAAACTTATGGTCTTGCTTGACTTTACTTTGTGTTGTGATTTATGGATGATGCAGCCTGCTGCGGCCAGTGGTGGGAGAAGTAATCAGGTATTTTTTATATAAGTAAGCAACACGACAAAACAAATACTTGGATTTGTACTAAAATGGTTTAAAATAGCAGATCTACAAGGTTACAACATATTACAACACATTGTGAACTTATAGATTGAATATTTTCAAATAGCCTACATATAAAATGGAGATAGTGTGGTAAATGTTTTGCAAAGTAACTAGCAACTAAAATGTTAAAATAAATGTAGCGGAGGAAAGGTACAATATTTGTCTCTTATATGCAGTGGAGTAGAAGCAAAATCACTGAAAACTGGAAATAATCCAGTACAGTTTAAGAAAAATCTAAATAGCAAAAGTCTGGGGACTGGGGGCATGAAGGACAGTTACACAGCCTGCAGCTTACAATAATTTTGCAAATGCTTTGTGGTTCAAGAAAAAAAAATGTAAACGATTCAAAAACAATAACTAAATAGGGACATGGCCAGCAAGCATTATGGCAACAGATGTGGGTGCATGACATTCTGCAGCTCCACTAGCAATATAACGTGTGTGTGTGTGTGTGTGTGTGTGTGTGTGTGTGTGTGTGTGTGTGTGTGTGTGTGTGTGTGTGTGTGTGTGTGTGTCATGACAACCGGGTCACAAAGACCAGAGCAAATGGAACAGAGAGACACAGATGATGTTAATTATTTCTTATTGAATGAACTGTGTCATCTCATTCAGCACGGAAACATTCCTGACAATAACAGATGGGGAGGGAAATAGTTCTGACAGAGGAAAGGAAAGTGGAGGAGAGGAGAGGAGAGGAGAGGAGAGGAGAGGAGAGGAGAGGAGAGGAGAGGAGAGGAGAGGAGAGGAGAGGAGAGGAGAGGAGAGGAGAGGAGAGGAGAGGAGAGGAGAGGAGAGGAGGAAATAAGAGAGTATAGTAGGAGTAAAGCAGTAGAGAGTCTGGTCTTGTTGACAACAGGATTAAGAGATTACAGGCCAGTTAATCTGATGGCCACGTGGCGCAAGGGATGATGATGTCACCCGACAACGGCAGCCAACAGACTTACAACCAAACACACATTCTGAGCACCGATTCTAATTATAGCCATGAACTTTAACCCCTGACCCCAAAGAGAGCCATCTTGGGTCGGGACCTCTGGAAGGCATCCCGCTTTGGTTGATTTCCTTCCCTCTTCAAACAAGAAGTGAAGCAACCCAGAAGACTAATATGTAACTTCAGTTTTTTCGTGACGGAAAAGATGAGGTCGTCCGGTCAAACAAAATTCCCTGACCCCCGTGTCTAAGCCAAACACAGGATATCTGAGTTCAATAAGGCCTCAAACTATATAGGAAAATAAAATCTCACACTGTTTCCCCTGCGTGACTCTGGGAGGAGATATTGCAACATCAACATGCAAACCACCAGATTCAATAACAGCTTGCCCTCCCTGTCATCAGAAACATCTCATCTAACTCACAAACCACCCATCTGTCAAACATTCCTGTATGCGGTTGTGTTTATTGCATTGCTTACCATTTAATTTGTTTACCATTCTGTTTATTAGTTAAACTTCAATAGCATTTGATAAACTATTGTGATGATGACGCGTGTTTGCGTGCAAAACCCTGTCCACAATGCCCTACAGTAGCCTCATAAGACAGACGCTCCCACAATTTCCAAATACTTCTACTTCTACCAGGAAAATGACGGTTTCTTCCTTTTCCTGGAAATACTTGGCCATCTCTGGAGCGTTCCAAGATTGTGATGAGAGACAGGCTGGCTCAAAAATACTTTATAATGACCCAATAACACAAGGCTGTCAAATCTATTCCATATTGTTTTCATGTTTCCAAAGTTCAAACAAAGTTAGACTCATTGGGGAAACAATCTTAACAGCGCTGGCAAGAGTTAAGCACGGCAAGGGCCAGATAATAAAAAAACATGTCAAAATAGACTTAAAATTGGTCAATCCACCTTAATGATTTAGTAAATGTTGGAAAGAAATGGAACCCACATACATACGCACATCATTTCTTTTCATCACTTTCATTTAAGTGAGCCACCTAGCATGCACCTGAAGCGCATAAAGAACATTAAATGGCCATTACATGTCTGTAATGCAGGTCTGTGGTTCCATTTGGACACTCTCAGAGTTAGAGGGGTGGCTGCATGAAAAGTAGGGGTGGGCAAAAGAAAAATCGATATGCCAATACATTGCAAAGCTTAATGCCATGATATCAATATCGAATAGCCTGCAGGTCCAAAATAGATTTTTTTTATACTCATGCAGGGGTTGACACTAAGGTCTCCGAGGCACTTGCCCATCGGGCAAGTGCAAGTCAGGTTCTACTTGCCCTCAGGTCAGGGTCACTTGCCCCCCAAAAATATAATGTAAATTTTGCATTTAAGTTTACTTCCAACTTGGGTGCTTTAAACCAGGGGTTTTCAACAGGTGGTCCGGGGTCCACCAGTGGTCCCTGAGAGGGTTCCAGTGGTCCCCAGCTAAGTTGGTTAACCAGATGTAACTCTTGAGAGTGTAAAAATGAAACCAAATGGAACTGCCAGGGTCCACTTGGTTTCATCAAATTCATCATCTTAATTAGCCCAGGTCGCAATGCCCACCTTCAAGACAAATTTATCTTGTGTTGTGTTATAGTGCACTAAGTTGCACACTTGCCCGATCGGGCAACCAGGTAGCAGTCTTCACTTGCCCCACCATTTTTTTTTTACTTATCCCGGGCAAGGGGGCAAGTGTTAGTGTCAAGCCCTGCTTACAGGTATGTAGGCCTATTCATAATTTGTTCATGTCAGAAAGACTGACTGACGTTATCAGGCTGCTTTGATGTGTATGATTGAACTTTGTTATCTATATTGTTTTATCTATATTGCTTTAAAAAGTTCTAGTTGACTGAACTTGAGGTGAAACACAACTTCATGACATCACCAGACAAGGCCAAGAAAAAGAAATCACGGAAGAGTTTTAAGTTATAATGGGTTTGTATAGGAAGGAGGCAAATGCGCTAAGATGAACATCAAATATCTAAATACTGAATGGAGTAACTTAAACATGCAGCTATAGGTGTAATGTTAGAGGCCACAGAAGTGAACCTTTCAAGCCTGATTTCTCAACTCGCTGTTTTCTGCAAGGCATTACTCTATAAGCCATAGCTCAAAGACTGGTGGGTCAAACTGAGCAACCAATATGATATACTGTAGCTATGATATCCTGATTTCACATGACATGATAAAACAAAAATGAAAAATTCCTCAATGACTCAACCTTGGTCGTGCTGGGTGATAGAGGTGAGGGTCAGTGGTGCAGCTAAACTGCGTTCCACCATTTTGCTGTTTACCATCAACCTCCAAGGACAGCCGCTGTGTGTCCTGTGCTGTCCTGTCTCTATTGTGACTACTGTGATCCATGTGTACTTTATCATAGCTAGTAGGCTTGTGTTGTTTACAGCAGTGTTTCACAAACGTTTTAGCTCAAGGCACAAAAGGGAAATTTAGACGAATGCCCTAAATGCTCACATGTTGCTTCACGCTTTTTCATTCATTAGTTTCTGATATGAGCGAGAGAGAGAGAGAGAGAGAGAGAGAGAGAGAGAGAGAGAGAGAGAGATACTTGAAGTACACAATACCCAAATACAACCAGACCCAACACACCCAGATAATAATAATACGTCAGGAATCGGGTCAGGTCATCATTTATCATTTGTCTCATGATCTGTATACAGATAACAAGCCACCTGTGAATACAGTTTGCATCTGCCTGGCATGTATTTGTACAGGTCTGTATTGTACTGATGTTCACCAGGGGACGCGCCCAGCTCTTCCCCGGAAGACTTTTGTTGTTTCTGTCTCATAATGATGGCATGTTTGAGGTGCCCAGGGACCACTGCACTCACTGCTTCTACCCCTAACTGAGAAGGCTCTCTGTGTGGCTATTACAGAGACATTCAGTTTCAGGTTCAGTTCCATAGAAATGTGTGCCACAGTGTGTGTGTGTGTGTGTGTGTGTGTGTGTGTGTGTGTGTGTGTGTGTGTGTGTGTGTGTGTGTGTGTGTGTGTGTGTGTGTGTGTGTGTGTGTGTGTGTGTGTGTGTGTAATTTAACTCAAATGTATAATTTGTATGATGTATATTTGAATGAATGCTGGTGGTGCTACTTGATATGATGGTGCAATCATGATAAAGTGCCAGAAGCGAATTGGATAAGATACTAAAACAAGTTTGTGAATGATAAATTTCAATGTTGTCAGGTTTGCCATTTCTATGTTTGAATGTAGTAAGGCTTGTCATTACATACTAGTACGTTGAAATCTTGCCCAAATAAAACCAAATATTATTATTCAAACGACATGAGAGGGTTAATTTAAAAAAGCCGATTTTTCTCCCGAAGAATGAGTGGTTGAAGATAGAGAGGTTGTAGATAGCGCATCATTATATGACTGAAGACAAAAGATAAGAAACATCATAAACACCCCAATGCCATTAATTATTAACACATGTACATTCTCAATATAATGGATAGCTTCCCTTTGGAGTGCATAATGTATACTCAGTGACTTCCGATTTTAACTCACTCAACTACACCTGCCCTAGTTCTATCTATATATCGCTGAAGGCCAGTACCTAACTCCATTGTCAGACTTCCACGTCACTCTGCTGAATGAATGATCATTTCATGTGAAAAACAAATCACTAACACTCCAAACTCCTTTCAGTACAGTGGACAGATTTCGTATTCAAGCCTTCAATAAATGTGCACCCGGTAAACTAGATTCAAATGACAGTGCTGTGCTCATTTTTCTTCCACTTTAGCTTACTTAATGTACCGTATTTTCCGCACTATAAGGCGCACCGGATTATAAGGCGCACCGGATTATAAGGCGCACCTTTTAGAACTGTTTTCATATATAAGGCGCACCGGATTATAAGGCGCAGAGAATAGAAGCTACTACAGTTAACATAGAATAGAAGCTACTGCAGTTGAATGATCCATATATAAGGCGCACTGGATTATAAGGCGCAGTGTGGATTTTTGAGAAAATTAAAGGCTTTTAGGTGCGCCTTATAGTCCGGAAAACACGGTACTTGATATCCTAGTACGAAGATAAAGTGAAAATCAATGTTACACAATTCTTCTGTATGCAGAAACTCTGTGTGTAGTATAGAGTACGTAAAACCAAGGAGGCATGTGCACATTGGTGAACGTGTTTCCACGACTTTTATGCAGGAATATTGGTAAATCACTCTGCCTATAGCTCCATGCCTCAGTCATCTCATCTCCAGGTTGACTATTTGCAACTCCCTCCAATCCCTCCATATGTTAGTCTGCCTGCATGCTCACTCAAATCTCTACAATTGATTCAGGAAGCCCTGGCATGCCTGGCACTTCAACCTCCATAAATTCTAACATGACTCGCCTTCTGCCCTCCATTCACTGGCTTTAACGGTTGCATTGCATTCAACACAACAACAATCCAAGGCACTGGTGTTGACCTACAAGACATTCAAAGACTTGCTCTCCAAGCATCCCAGACTGTTCTCTCGCTTTGGTTACCAAGCTGAGGAATGACATCTGATCTCCCCCAACATTTCTGCTTATGCATATCACAAGTGTGGTGCATCAAAGATTAATATAATCGTCCAGCTATTATTTAGCCTCAATATGTTTGCATTGCTGTTACTTTGTTAAATTACTCTGAGGTCACACATTTGTTGTTCTAACAATAACATTTGTTCTAATAATTAACCAGATGCTTTAGCCATTTATCTCAAACAATAGTGTAATCATGTTAAATAAATGAAATAATAAATAAATAAACAAATCTATACGAGCATCCCAGCTTTGTAGTAGCTGCCTGCAGTATCTATCCTGGGCTTTGAGATGAACAGCTGTCCCAGTTAAAAACACACATGGCTTTATGGTGTTTATGACCTTTGGCTAGGAGGAGGCATTATCTCTCCTCTCTGGACAGCCACTGGACGCTTCTCTGCACTCAAGGTCACAACCTCTCACCCTGCCTTGTCAAATGCTGTCATTTGACTTGACTTATGGTTAATGAGCGCATGCATAACTAAGGGCACAGCAATAACTATTAACTAAAATATTACACTTTTACAAGAGCATTGCATGTCTATATGGCCGTAGTAAACATGACTTTCTAGGTCAAGTGTTCTCAAATTGTGGCCCGGGAACCCCCAAGGGATCCTTGGAGGAGATTCCAGGAGGTCAAAAGCAGTTAACAGAGAATCACAGTGATTTTATCCACCGTGCCTCACTTTGTGCCACGCTGTTAAACTTTTTACATAAATCTTTGCTTCTGGGGGCCACTGCCACAAATCATTTTCAGAAGGAGGTTCTGTGGACAAGTACAGAATGCAAGGTTCCGTGGCATGAGAACATTTGAGAACGATCTGTTTTAAGTCGGTAGTAAACCTGGCACTATAGGTCAGCAGCAAACACGGTTGCTGAAAGAAACGTGGGTGGATTTTGGAAGATCTTCAGTCGTTATTTAGGCCGTATGATTCTCTTGTCATTTTATTCTGTGTTTGATGTACCGTTAAGATGCCACTGACACTGCAGGCTTAACTTGAGCTCCGTTACATTGTCTGGTTGCCGTGCATTCCTTCTCCTTTGCCAGCGGTGACTCATTTATATTTACGTTCTGAGTCACGACTATTTATTTAAACTTCATTCTGAACGGCTGCAGACCACAATAAACTCTACTATATGAAAGGTAACATGTCAACCATTCATCCTAAACTTGATGAAGGATGATACTATGACAAAGGATTTTCAATCAAGTCTGAACACGACCTTTTTACATGTACAGTAGAATGTGTTTAAACAGATGACCTTTATCAAGGACAGGATGTTGGCAGACACGCAACACAGTTCAAAGCAAGACAGCTACTGTAGCCAACAGTAAATAAAAGCTTAATTATCGTATAATCAAAGCCAAAATACTTTCAATGGGCAAAATAAGACAACTGCTTTACAAACACCCATTACAACACATCCGGTATGAATCTACAGTTTGTTAGTCATGAACGTTGAATGTTACATTAAAGTATTAGGCTGATCCCTGTTAGGAACTCATGCCCCTTCCTATTATGCAATATTCTGATACTGATACTCTGCCGTAAGAGTTATTAGTGCAGACCCGTTATCAAAGTATTTGGAGGCCAGTCCATGGCGTCAATACTAGGACGTCAGCTTGATCAAATCAGGATCTCCTGATATGGACACACACACACACACACACACACACACACACACACACACACACACACACACACACACACACACACACACACACACACACACACACACACACACACACACACACACACACACACACACACACACACACACACACAGTTCTCGAGATAGGTGGGGTAAAGACTGACAGATTTGCGCAGAGATTCTGTGCATTTATAGAGATTAGCAAGATACATTTCAACCAGTGTTTATCGACAACAAATAGTAACCAAGCCTTGATCCTTCAAAGAATGTATGTAGGCAGTCAGGACTAGTCACTGTGAAAGATATGTTGCTCTCTACCTATAATCTGCTCAGCACAGACAAGTCAAGTCAAGTCTGGTTTATTTCTATAAAGCAATTCATAAGACATGCATGTGCGTTCAGTGTGTTTACACTGACTTCCATCCAAAGTTGAACCACAACACTACAGTTAAGTAACACCCTCCTTCTAGGAAACTGTTGGCAGCCACACAATACGCTATCAAGTTAAACTAGCTTTCTAAATCTCTCTATGTTGTCCTCAGATGGCTCGTCTCCATCAGTGCTTCCAGACATCCCGGGTGGCCTGTCCATACATCTGGCCTGCATCTTTCTTGAGTAAATCCACATTTGTTAATGTGGGACACCCATGTGTTGGTTGCCACGGCACTAAATAGCATCAGGATTCATTAAATATTAGAGCCATATTGTATACAAATCAGCAAATAGAATTTTTGTTGGACTTGATTATTAATCACAGAAGATGAGGAATGCAAGTCAAGGACATGATGTCTGCAGATGTGCAGTTTTCGTGAGAGAAACAAGCAAACTGAATTATGAAAACAGGCCCAAAAGGAACGACTAAGGGACCATATGAGTACTCTTACTAATATGTGGAAGTACACGAAAAGCTATAGCTGATCTACAACACGCTGAAATGCGCTGTTTCTGCGATGTATACTGAAATTAGACAGATTATTTTGGACTAAACAGTCTTGTGTAAGTTAATTTGTTACAATGAATACTGTATGGATGAGATTGGCAATAAAATGGCATGTACAATACACACAAGTCCATGGTAAAGGCTATACGCTACCAGTATGCGTATAGCCTTTACCATGGACTTGCGTGTAACCTGACATAGCCAGCCTTCATCTGCCTTTGCTATGCATATTGTGGAAGGCAGATCAAGTCTGGATCCTCTCAATTGTAGAAAGACTTAATGGCCAAAATGGTGAAAGGCCAGACAACAGACTGGTCTGGACCAGACTAAATGTCTGGGTTCTGGGGCTAGTCCAGCATTTGTAAACTCACTGGGCTTGGAATCATGTGAAATGATTGACGTTAAGTTATGTCAGGAATTCCAATGTTGCATTATTTTTGTTCCAGTTACAGAATAACAGAAGTGGGAGCCGTAGTACTGTAGTTGTACACATTATGCACTGCTCTCTCTGATTGATGTAGCATAGATAAATGTATGACTGGAGCATTGATTCAAATAAAGCCATTCCTTTTCTTACATAATAATGCAGTATAATGTACAAACTATATAAATTGTACTGTAAGCACTAGGCACGCTAGGCCGGTCAAATCCAAGTGCAGATGGCCAGGCCAGACGTCAAACCAGAAGCTATTCAGAAAATAGCAAACGTAGCTGATCATCCACAGGCACGCCACGTGCCACACTGTGAGTGCTTAAAAGGAAACATCTAGATGCAGTTACCACAAACTTACTGAGAAGTTTATTTGTCGGATCATCATGCAGTGTCACAAGAAGATAATGACATACTACAGTATATATCCTTTAGAATCATGGCATCAGCTATACTTGGCAGTTTCCTAAGAAGCAAGATCCCTCATGCGCATGGTGAGGGAGTTAAAACTCCACTTCGGAGGTCCAGAATACAACTGGGATTTAAACCAAAGACCCTCCTGTGAGGTACGATGTGTCCAGTGTAGCATTACTGCTAACGTATTCGGTGGGCCATCCATCCAGCCTGGTATTCAGGCTGATCAGTCTATATATATATCACTAAAGTTGCATTGATGGCGATATTTTCTGTTGGGTGGGAAATCTAGCCGTGACATTTAGCCTTCAAAAGTGAAGTCCTCACAGGTCAGAGATGTTTGGAAGTTTCTAGAGTGGACTCTTGTGGGCAACAAGCAGTTAACCTCTGAGAAGCCTTAACGTCAATCTGCTTCTCAATTTACCACTCTCTCTATAAATGTGTGAACAAGACCTTTTCTAGTCTCTCTCTCTCTCTCTCATCGTTCCATTCTCTCATCCCTCCATTCAGTACTTTATCTCTCTCCATCTCTCTTGCTGTACGAGTGTGTGAACAAGACCTTTACCACGCACACAGGTAACCTCATTCTAAAGTGTGTGAACAAGACCTTTTGGAAAAGGACGAAAGGATTTCCCCTTCTCTCTTTCATCACTCCTTTAATTTACCCCTCCTCCTCCTCATTGCTGTCCTGTGAAGCAGACCTTTTCACCCTATTCTCTCCCCCCAATCCTGTCCTGTTTGACAGACTATCATCAGCAATTCAGCATTGACATTTAATGTAGTTACTAAGAAAGAATGAATGAACGAAAGCCCTAAGTTCAGAAGCGCTAACATGAATACAAACCTACTGTACTTCTAAGCAATATCTAGGACTGCCCTAGTTACATACAATGTGTTGCTTCAGGTTGATTAAATTACTCAAGAAAAAACATTGACGCACATTCTAAAGCTCCTGCAGGTTCATAAATAAAACCTTTTATCACCCCTGTGTGTCACAAGGGCTGCTTGAGAGGATGAGAAGCCTGTGAGGATTGGTCAACTGCCATATCTACCCTAGGGGTTATACAACAGCTGATGAAATTACAATCATATGAAACGTAAGCCTTAGTCCTGACCTGACCCCATAACATTTAACGGACAGGCTATCTGTGTAGGGCAAAGTGAGGTCCTTAAAGGAGCATGAAACCCCAAGCTGATTTTTTCCCAGGTTAAAAAAAATGACAGACATGGTTTTCCCAGCGAATAGTTCTGACGTGCACACACGCACACACGAAGTACAGTGTTGTGTTCCCCACAGGAGGTGGAAGTCATGCTGTTGTAGGGGCACAGAGAATAGATGGCTGATGGGTAACATGGTGTCGCCCTGCTGGGAGACAGAGACACTGAGACTGCTTGTCTTCCCTACGGGACGCTGTCCACTCCACTCCGTCCATCACCCCGTCTCTACATTTACCAGTGCTTCTTTCCCAGCAGCAGGTTACTGTGTGTGTGCGCTTGCACGCAAGCGCGCCTGTGTGTGTGACTCCCAGCATGGGTTTCTACAAACACATTGCGGACAAGATGTTTTATTACGGTGACCTTCTTGCCAAAGACAAGGTTCTGAAATGTTTTAATTTCAGGGAGCCGCAGCTTGGTGCCTTTGCCAGTGTTTTTCAACCCTTTTCATATCAAGGTCCATTATTTACAACTTCGCAAAAAAAAATGTGATTAGGAGATTAGTATTATGTAATAATTCTGACAGGCATAATTATAATAATTGATAAGGATAATATGGTTAGGCACTGACTTTGCAAAGCGGCCATAAGCTTTTACCCAACTTGAACAGTAAAATCAAAAGCGCGGGTCACTGCCATGCCCCTAACTCATCTGCCAAGTTTTATACAAATCGGATTAGAATTGTCTGAGTTATATCACAGTGCCAGACAGACATATGCTAGTGATTAAAATGCACCCAACTCTGCGGAGTAATACAGTGCAATTACAGCTGAACTCTGTATGTTCTACTCTGGCTTTTGAACCCAATTCTACTGCTGATGAGCTAATGGAGAAAACCTGTTTGGGCTGCACTTTTGAGCTTCAAAAAGTGCTGTACCACTTTAAAGTCAGTAGTGGTCCTACTTGAACACTGGATGTGAATTGTCTCAATAGAAGAGCAATCAGTCCAAAAACAATCACAACAGTATTGTTATATTGTATGAACATCCGCATACGCAACCATGAAAATAGTAGTGGAAAAGAAATACTGTTATTCTGTCTTGGTTAAGATGTGTGTAACAGTGGTTCCCAAACTTTGTAGCTCAAGAGCAAATATTTTTTTTAGGTTTTCCTTGGACCCAAACAGTGAAATAAAGTAGTGTGTAGAGTTCCTTATTGTTTTGAAAAAGGGTATATTCAATCTATTGCATCCAAACAACAACAACACTGTTCTGTCTATTGTGCTATCACAGAGAGTGACTCAGTCAGCCTCACAACAACATTGTTTTATCACCAACATGCAGGTTACATCAAGTACCCAACCAGCTCCGAATCACCACTTCACCCAGTATTTTTGGCTCTGCACTGTGACGCAGGAAACAAAAGAAAGCTGTATCGAACAGTGAAGGACAGAATGTTTTCTACAGTACAGAATGTTATGGGTCAGAATGTTATCTCTGCTCTTCCTTAGTTTGGTGTAGGATAATAAATCAACAGATACTGTATATACAGCACAATATTGCTTAGTTAATTACTTAATAGTTGCTTTCTGTGAAGTATGTTGACTTTTCTTTGCATGCAAGTGTCCTATACCTGCTATATATAGGACCACTGGTGTTCCAGATGGCATAAAAACAGGTGGTGAAAGATGTGAAGGAAAATGAAGAATGATTTTTAGAAGTACGAAGCATTGTGTGTATGACTTGAGTGTGTGTTTACTGAAATGTATAGTACAGTATCATCTATTAGACATCCAAAACATTCAGGAAGGGTAATATGACCTTGACCTGTCATTCAAGGCTCTGACTGCCTGTATGGCGCACGCATGCATGCACACACACGCACGCACGCTCGCTCGCACGCTCGCTCGCACGCACGCACGCACGCACGCACGCACACACGCACGCACAAGGTGGGTGATGCAGGAGAATTCAAACATTTCAACTGCAGTCTTTCATCACTTCTCATTCTCAATGAAAACATACCCTCATACTCTACTGCTCTAACCAGACGGACCAGCGTGTTTCACATTTTCAAATATCAAATATTAACCACTGTACCACAGTGGGCACAATGCATACGCAACTGAATATAATGGAATTCAGAGGCAGTGAATCATAGAAGATAATTACATAACCTATACAGTAGATCTCTCCCTCTATCACACACACGCACACAGGCATGCATGCACGCACAATTCAATTCAAAGGAGCTTTATTGCCATGAAAAAAAATGTTTACATTGACACACAGGCAGACAGACAGACAGACAGACAGACAGACAGACAGACAGACAGACAGACAGACAGACAGACAGACAGACAGACAGACAGACAGACAGACAGTGAAAGACAGGAAAGGACAGGGCACCCGCAGCGCTAATGACATCAATGACAAACAGCAGTGACATCACCCACGCTCCAGTACAACACTATTGGGCGCATACAAGAGTCATATCATACGCGCTAATCACAACAACCAATCGGGTTGGTCGGTTCCAAACATGGGCATTGTGATGCAGAGAGAGAGAGAGAGAAAGAGAGAGAGGGAAGGAGAGAAAGTCGGGATGAGAGAGGAAAGGATCAGAGAGGAGAGCCCTCTGGCAGGTATACATACCACAACAGTGGAATATCATTATTTATCATTGTCACAGTATGTTATCACACTAAAGCTCGGCCTATCAATTAAAGGGACGGTGCCATGTGGTCCTAGTAAGTAAAGGCAAGGTGATTTTTTATCAATTACCAATTTAGGCACTTAGCAGACTCCCTTATCCAGAGCAACTTACAACAATTGGAATAAGCAGAGCATGCGTCTTTCAGTGAAGGATAATTTCACAGATTTTAGCATTGTATGCAATGTACACCTGATGATGAGACAAAAAAGCGGATTACATATAGTGTCATCTCAATATGTCAGAACATGTTTTGGAATGAGCTTACAGAACTTTAACATCAGACCATAGTCTAGTAACAGTACTTCGTCGACTGAAATATAATGCCATTAATTAATGACCATGATCCACAACAACAGGCCTCAGCAGAATAAATAAAGTAGCTGCACTTGGAGCTCATACTGGTGCATGTTTTATGAGATGCCTGCTATTTACACAACTCTCTTTGGGCTGAAAATAGCTGATCTACAAGCTCTGTCTCCTCTTCCTTTCTCACCGCGAAGATAGTAGATCAGCTGTTTTCGGTGAGAACACGTTGTGTAATGGTTATATATATATATATATATATATATATATATATATATATATATATATATATATATATATATATATATATATATATATATATATATATATATGAATCAAGCGTTAAGTGTCTCCAGAGGTCATTTTACCTACAGCTGCTGTGTCACATGTCCCAGGATGGATGGACACTCGCACACAGATGTCTCCGCTCATATAATTGTAGAACCAAAGGGTCACAACTTAAGTGTGAACCCCCTACCTCTAAAACCCACAGCCGACATACTGTACTTCTATTACTGGCAGTGTGACCCCCCTGCCCCCCATCAAGACCAAAGGGTGTCGTTTAACCTTTGTATTGACACATTAAACTCCTCTGTCTCGCTAATCACATTAGTCATGATGAGGTCTTTGACACTGCGTAGCTTACAGCCTGACCATTAAACATTATACTTGAAGATAGGCTTTTATTTTTATTATTATTATTATTATTATTAATATTATACTGTAGGTATTATCGATCCGCACAGGAGTAATCCAGCTTGTGAATAAGATAAGGTAATAAAGGAAAGGAATTCAGAGCCCTGAGGAACTCCGCTCAACCGTAATATGGTTATCTTTATCCTATCTTTATTAATTTGAATTTCAATTTCCAATAGCCATCTGTCCTGAGATAATGTATATCAATTAAAATCACAAATTAAATTATGCATTAATGTACACACGTTGCTAATACAATCTTAATTATATCCTATATTATTTATATCATTTTGATGTTGGACTGTGAATGGTGATTATAATGCAAAATCAATAATTAAACTGTCCAATGAGTGCACTATATCGTTTCTGCCCTTTCCTGACAGAGACGAGAGTTTATTCTAACTGGCATGCGGGATTCAAACCCTTGCCTCCATGGATGCGACCACACAGACCACACAGCTTTGGAAGAGTAGGGAGGCCAGCCACAGTACAACCACTGCACATGTCTACATGTCATGTACTGTTATATTGTATTGTATTTATACTCTACCTTACAGATTTATAATGTGTTACTAACATACTCCACCATATAGTAGGCCATCAAGTTTAAGCCTATTTGTTGTAGACTATTGTGTTGACATAGGAATACCATACAGAGTAGACGTACTACCATATAGTTAAATTAACCAAGCCTATAATGCCTTTTATTCATTAAAGTAAGTTCTGCATTGGAGCTTTAACAGCAGCGCCTGTCATAGTGTACATCCCAGCAATCCATGTGCAAAGAACACGTGGCATGTTTGAACCATAATTAAATTAAATATAGGAGCTAAGTCTATAAGCTGCTGCATGGACCACCATGTCATGTGTGAGATAACGGGATCACAGCGGGATGCCGCCGGCCTTGGCTACCACCATAAAGGTCTTATTATAAGGGGTGCGTTCGTTTTGTCCTTCCCTTCCGCCCGGCCCAGCCCAGCTTACCTCCGCCGTTCTTGTAGCACAGGTAGGGGAAGCGCCACACGTTGCCCAGGCCCACGGCGAAGCCCACGCAGGACATGATGAAGTCCATCTGCCGGGTCCACGTCTCTCTCTCCTGGTAGCCGCCGCCGACGACGCTCCCGTTCCCTGCCGCCTCCGCGCCTTTCTCCAGGCCCGTTATGAGGCACGAACCGTTGCCTCCTCCGGGGCCCGCCGCACCGCCCATCATCCCGCCGCCGGCACTGGCCGTGACAGGCATCAAGCTCCCGTTGACGCCAGGGTGGTCGTTGCCGTTGGGAATCAGGTGGCCTCTCTTCTCCTCCGCCAGCACGGAGCAGCTGTCAGTGAAAGCCTGTTTCTCCATTTCGTTTATTTTCATGAACTTTTACTCCTTTTCTGAACACTTCTGTACTTTAAGTGTTTAAAGTTTTTTTTTTGTCTCAGCTGAGTTTAATTTTCAGTCTGTTTTCTATTGGTCCCCTGCTGACACTTTCAGTCTCTTTAAAAGTCCAAATGTGTTGATTTTTTCCTTCCTTTATTCTCTAAAGGGAGGATTTGATTGAAAGTCAGTCTCAATTAAAAAAAAATCTCGTATCGGCCTAATTCAATATATTTTTAAAAGGGTGTAAAAATTTGGTTGTAGATTTAAAAACAAATTAGTTAAAAATAAAATAAATAAATTTGAAGGGAGAAGATGCGTTCGCGGAGAAAATAAAAAGGGGGGTTTAAAAAGGAAACACCGGGGCTTTAAGACGAGAACCTTCAAAAACAATCCACGAAACACTTGAATGTAAGTCTGAAGAATCGCATGGGAACTTCACTCAGTCAGAGAAGAACAGAACCGAGAGGCACTGGCGCTTTATTGGGCCACCTAAAAGAACCGGGTAGCGAAAAAACCCTAACCCACTAAAATAAGAACCGAGCCGAACAGAAAGAAACCCCAGAGCGACTGTCAGTGGCTGCGGGGGAGAGGGAAACTCAACGTTCTCGCTGGGTGGATGAATGAATGGATATGGACGGATGGATGTGTGACGGAATTACATTCGGCTAGTAGAGAAACGGATCGATGAGGACGAGGCGCTGCAACATCTTAAACGCAAGCGGGTTCAGATCATTGTATTCCCGCTTTTGTTACGAATTCGACGATGTCAGCAAAGGGAAAAAAAGAAAGAAAAAAAGGACGGAGAAAAAGCGTTCCAGATCAAAGCCACCACACAGTGTCCGCTGTGTTTGTCGGTCCGTCCGTCCGTCCGTACAGTGCGTGTAACTGAAGTCGTTCCTCTGCAGAACACACAGCTTTAAATGGCAGCGTCAGACACGGGAGGGAGGACGTCACCGGGATTTCTCCCCTCCCATGTCCCGTCTCTCTCTCTCTCTCTCTCTCTCTCTCTCTCTCTCTCTCTCTCTCTCTCTCTCTCTCTCTCTCTCTCTCTCTCTCTCTCTCTCTCAGTTAGAGAAACGTCATCGGAATTCCTCTCTGCCTTATCTCCTCATTTTCATTCATTCCCCTTCTCCCTCTCTCTCACCCCTAAGCTACACAACATAAGAGCCGGAGACCCTGACCTGAGACACACGTAATGCAGGCACACGCGCACGCGCCTACAGTAATAATGCATCTTTTGTCAACACTGTTATACACGTTCATGCCAATAAAGCTCATTGAATTACAATGGGTCGGTTTGCGGTTTCAGCGTCAGTGCGTCTCGGCACGTAGCAGGTGCATGACATAGCCTACTGTAACTGAATGTCTTAACACCGCCCCCTCTGGCGCGCCGAAGTAAAGGATGAGTGCAAGCACACACGAGAGACGTTCCCCTTGAAAAAAATATGGGCCATTGACTCAACATCTTTGCTCTCTTGCATCTTATTGTAGTGAAGTTAGTGAACTGAACTACATGTCTCACCAACTGTGCAGTTCTGAAAGGAACCATGTTTTAATGGTTCAAGTCCAAAGACTGTAGGCCCAGGCTACAATAGTTCTATTTGATTAAATTAGACATCATGCAGGAATAACGTGTTTTTCATCAGGTTCACGTCAAGATACACACAGAATTGCAGTAGGCCTCTTTCCAAATTGGTCCTGGCCCTATTGCAACATATGCGTTGAATCACTAGAAACGACGTGCAGCAGGACATATCACACAGCAGGAAGTCACCAACCTGTCTGTCAGCACCCCCCGTCTCTCTCCCCCAGTGCTATATCACATCATTTGGAGTGACGCCTACAGGGAAGGGTGCAACTGGCCAACGCAGCCAATGAATTAGACCTACTCCAGGCTTTCATTTTTTGCGCAGATGAAAAGATGAAAATGAAAGCCTGGGGGTCGAAGCTATGCTTGCCCTAACCTTGATGACCTTTCAGGCTTATGTAAATGGTGTTATGTAGACAGATGACAGGCCATTATTGACCTGGCATCCTATAGTGTTTATAGTTTCAATGTACAGATTATTGGTGGGTAATCTACTGTTAGATGGATGATTGGTTTTATGTATGAGCCTATGACTATTTAAATTTGGAACCCCGTCCTCAATTAACCTTAAGTTACGCAAGTTATATCATTTTTACCATGCTATTGGTTGTGACCTTAACTTGTCAGACCACTGATCACCAAGTTTCATGAAAATCCACCCATATTGTCTGTGACCTTGACCTTTGACTTTTGCACCCCAAAGTTAATCATCTTTTCTGTCCAGCATGCTGATCATGCAGACCAAGTTATTTTGCCTCCTCATCTCCCCACCCCCATCACACACAACACCCGTGGCACACACACTGGACAAAGTATTATTTCCTAATCATAATGACTCAACAAGACAATCCAGTGCACTTTGCCCTCATAAGATTGTAACGCCCCTTTTCTATTGAATTTTTTTACTTCCAACTTGTCGGTAAATGACTACGTGGTCATCATAATGTAGATCACCAGATGATCGTGGAATGGTGGTAGTGGAAATACATTAAAAAACAAAACAAAAACAAATTCTACATACTAATTGAATGGTTAGGAACCACATGCAATACTTCCCAGGATGATTAGTGAGACTATTATGTATAAAAGTCAATACAGGCTAAAGTAAATGCCCAGCTTTATTCTTTCACCATATGCCAGTTAATAAAAATGCAAAGGAGGAAAATGGTCAGGGGGCGGCTTCATCGCCCGTGTCACTTGAAGTCGCCCCCATACCATTTTCAGATACACTACTTTTATTGGGCAAGTAAGCATCAATAATAACAACAATAACAGTTGTTGTTGAAGTTGCAACAGGCATAAAGCTAAAGGTCTAACTCAGAGATTTTTCTGTTTTGAATGATAAAATGGTGTTGTTTTATTGGTGCCACAACTGTAGTTAGTTGGTAGCAGTAGTAGTGTTTCAAATCATTTTAATTATACATTTAATTTGAAATATCTTTGAATTTTGGGTTGTTTTGCATGCCATCATGTTTGGTGGGACAGTCCCCCCCCCCCATGCCCATTGTCCATGCATAGATCGGGCCTGCTACGGAGCTTGTCCTTTCCCTATGTGTAATGACATAACCACACCCCAGAGAGAGTTGGAAAGAATAGTACTCACGTAGCTCCAGGTCAATGGTTATGTCCATTCCTTCTGATATGTCCATGTACAACGTATTTCACTTGCACCAGCCACTAGACACAAGACACAGAGAGGGTGACAGTTTAGTCATCAGACCCAGCGAGCTCTCTTGTCAAATGACTTCTACAGATTTAGGTGTAGGACATCTCGTCTCAGGAAAAGCACATATGCAACACCATGAAACCCTATTTTAGGACAAACATACAGTGAAAAATAGCTATTAGTGCAACTAGATCCCTGTGGGTTCCCCAGTGAATATGTGTGTGGACGGTTTTCTTTTTATATCTCTCCACCAGGACAAAAGTCTAGGACAGAGCTGATATTTTTCACCTGTGTGTTTGTGTTCATAGGGTGCAGGCGTGCCTTCTTGCATACATTTGTTTGTGCCTGCATGTCTTTGTGTACAGAGCTAATCAGTCAGCCGCAGAGATGAGGATCACAGACAAATTCAACTCCATGCTGGCAAATCCCAAGCTGGAATCCCAAGCTCCCATCCTTTTTGTCATGCTGTTAGTGTTAGATGGCTCACCTTCTCCCAGAGAATGCATACACACTCTCTTTCATGCCAACTGCATCATGTCTCTTTGTATGTATGTATGTTGACATGTGTTCCACACTATCACACGAAGGGCAGTGCGGGATGTCGAGTTGGTCGGATCGCCCGTTGTCTAAAACCAGCACAAAAGCCTCTGCCCAGGCTCCGAAGAGTTATGGCTCAAATCCAGATCACCCCCATATCTCAATACATGGAGCTGGCCTGCTCACAATTATGTCATATGTTCTGACTTCACAATACTCTTTGGCCTTTATTAGCCAAATCATCATCACTCCTGACGGGCACTGTTCCATTTCCATTTAGTTGTAATTGCATGGTTGTCTTGGCCTTGTGTGTTTATGTACACTTGTGTCTTTGTTTGTCTGTTTGTCTAATAGTTTTATTTATGTGTCACATTATGATGTTGTCATGCTTCAATTACCCTTCAGGGATTAATAAAGTATATCTCATCTCATCTCATCTCTAATCTCACAAACCATAGGACAGATACACAGCACATTTCCTGTGCCAGCTGGCAGCCTGACAGTATCAAGGCAAGCTACACTGATACACACGCTACACTCACTGACATGGATCTTAATCAGAAAACATCGTAGCAAACAAGAAGAAATCTCCATCAATCAAAATGTTTACTCATAATGGGGACTGTTTCAATCTATCCTCCTCAGATGCTACCCATACGTGTCATCTCAAAACTCCATTTGGCCTGCTTGCTTTAGACGTGGCATCTTTCATTAGCACATCCACGTAGGTAAGATGTGGGATGTCCTTTTGATTGATGCCCTGGGTTGTTTCCCACAGTAGCTTCAAGATTTTTGGCAGAGACTTCTCAGTGTCAATTGCAGTGACCACATCTTACTGACTACTATTGGACATACATGGGGAACATGTGGGCTATGCATGCACGTCACCATGTGTCATACGTTACCTTGACTTAAATGAGGCAAAAAAGCAAAAGAGCCTTACTTCAGTCAGGAAAAGCCTTGGAGTTTCAAGTGGCCAGCTATTGGTTGGCTTCCAGCTTCTGTTCTCAGCCAATCGTACACATTTCACCAAAAGAGTTAAACAGGGAGCCATTTATACTTGTTTGCTGCCCTTCTAGGAACTGTTACTCAGTCCAGACCACCTGTTGTTTTGAATCTACATGCCTATTTTACAGCTGATAAATGGCACGATATTTCTCATGCCCGGTCAAATGCAGATGGCCAGGTCAGTCTTTATAGCGGTTTCTATTGCTGATAGAATTATAGCTAGCATTATGCATTATCATTTACATTTTTGTCAAGCTGACATGACTACCGTAACACATATTCTTATTATCCAATTTTCACTATAGTGTTACCTATTCTGTAAGCCTACTTGTTCTCATTTCTTACATGTATGTTTGTTTCAACCATTCTTGCGAAGCTGACATGGCTACTGTAATGCCGATTCTCCAGGCAAGGAATCTGTCCATTTCACCCTTTGATACTCAAACGTTTTTAGGCAAGTCTGCACACACACTCTCTGCAACGCTGTAGCGAGGAGCTACTGACAACAGTGGCTAATGTAACTGGAGAGCAGGAAAGCCATCAACACACAGTGATTGAACCAACAACAGAACATGCAATAACAAACATTCAAAGCCGTATTGACGAAAAATGGAGAATTTTGCGTCACGATGATGTACTGTACGATAAGAGTGCCACTTACTTCACACTTTATTCACACATTATTTTTGTTATTCATTTACTCATGACATTCTGTTGAAAAACATGAATTCATACAAAACGGTTTGGGATAGGTGCCTAGAAAACAGAGTAAAGGAAAAACAAAGCATATTTGAGTCACAAACGACCCATAGATACTGGAAAGCGGATAAAGTGGATAAGGTGCCCTGTTGCTAAGGTCAAACATCTTGGTGTAACTTTAGAGTGTTTTGACACTCTTCCCAGCAGGACAGGGTCGAATAACAGCGTGGCTCCCATGTGAAACTTGGACATGGTGAATCTAGTTGTCTTATGACTTTCCAGTATTTACTTAATGACACAAAGTGGGCAAAGTTTCAGCCCAACATTGACTTCCATTATAAATTTAGGGTTAGGTATTTGATAGATATGTGGAGGAACCTCTTAGTGCATGTGCAGTGTGCTATGTGCATGAAACCCTTTGTATTTATCAATTCTGGCATTTGTAGAGATAATACAAATGTCAGAATTGATACAGAATACTTGTCAGACTCTTGTGAGAGACTATTACAAAGCAAAACCATGTCTCCATTCTACTTCCCTGTCTTTCCTACACTGCAAAAACTCACATTTGTGAACATTAATGTCCTTTTTAATGTCATTTTCTTACTTGAAGCCTCTCTCTCCACACTACACGTGTCCAGAATTTGCCTGCAAGAGCTGGCACATGTGCTTCCGGAAGTACATCACCCCTACCCTTAGCATTTACATTGGCTCCCAGTTAAAATACCACATCTATTTTAAAGTACTTCTTCTCGACTATAAATCTCGCCATGGCTTAGCACCTCCTCTACGGAATCAAATCTTCTCCGACCTCACACACTCATGTGATCCTCTAATGGCCATCTCCTCTTCACTGGCCCCTGCAGGACATGGACAAAAACCCTAAAAGGTCCCATATCGCTGGCAGCGCAAGGTTCCTAGCAAAATAAGGTACATTCTAACCACTTTAACCCCATTCACTATCTACAAATAAGTGAATGTTTATATTCCCAGGTTTGCTTAATTTAAGGCAAAATGTAAAGTGGTCTTTAATAGTGCCACTACGAGGCAGACTCATTTTCATTTTATACTTCATCATGACACATCATGATGGATGATGTATAATAAAATGTAGCTTGTACTGTGGATTGGATATTTCTGATGAAGTGATTGGCGTGTAGATGGAAAAAAGGGAGCTGGTTCAGTTGTACAAAAAAAAGTAAAACCAGGGTTGACAAACAGACAGACTGACTTATGACATCATTCTCACTGTAAAATGTGTGGACACTTGCCATTGTAATCATAGTAACTTCCAGATTATTATTGGCTGTCTGGGATAGGATGTCATACTAAAATAGCTCTCTCTCTAATGCATGCACCACTCACGTGATCAATAAATTTGACATCCCGTCATGTTTTTTGATTGCTGCCCTTTATGTGATCTGTCACAGGGCAGCCCGATGAACCTGTGTCCTACAAACACTCGCACACATGTACATTTTTTTTATTATTTATATCACATGACACTGCTTTCAAAAACATGCAAGGACTTGTTTGTTAAAATCGTAAATGATCACCGACGGTTTTGCTAGTGTCAATTTCCTTAAGAAGGAGCCAAGTGCAGTGGAGGAGAGTCTGCCAAATTGTACTTGTTTAGTTGGAACCAATCTTTTAGAATGTTTAGATTACGAAATGGGTTATTTATGGAAGTATTGTTATTGGTGCTGTGTCCAGTGATAGGACTATAGGCCCTTGCAGCCCCCTCTATTAGGGGGCTGCAGGTACATAAGGGCAGTTATAGTTATTAGATGTGGCATGTGGGCAGGATTCATGAAAAAAATAGCAGATCTACAAGCTCAAATTGGTGATTCGGGTTCAGTTGAACTGATCATCATCTCACTAGGGTTAATTCAGTGTAAGGGGGGATTGATTCACATTGGACTTGATTCTTCATACCCGAGTACGTACACTTCACCCAACTGGATTATTCAATGCTCTCACATTCATACTCTGGTCCTGAATGCACACTCAGGGCCAGAAGTTGTGGTCGACTGGTCGTGTATTAATGCTACGTAGCGTTCATGACTGCATTGGGAGCAATTGAGGTGTCCTCTCAGATACTGTTGTCCTGAGAGAATACTTGAAGAAGAAAATACTCCGATATACTGTATATTCATGCTCTGTGATGTCACACCTTGTGATATCAAAAAATACAATTCTACTAGCTCAAAATGTAGCTTATACTGTAGATGGAATATCTAAAGGTGATTGGTGTGTAGATGGAAAAAGTTGAGCTGGTTCAGTGGGAAAATCTCTTGTCGCTAGGGTTGACAAACAAACCAGACTTAAGACATCTTTCTCATCGTGAAATGTGTGGACACATGCCATTGTATCCATAGTAACTTCCAGATTATTATTGGCTGTCTGGGATGGGATGTCACACTGAAATAGCTCTCTCTCTTGCAGGCACCACTTACGTGATCAGTCAATTTGACATTCCACGTCATTTTGTTTTTTAACTGCTGTACCTTATGTGATCTGTCACATAGTGCACCCTGACGAACCCGTGGCCCCACACTGCTTTCTATAACATGCAAGGACTTGTTTGCTCAATCAATTCTCTTATTTAGGAGAAGAGTGCAGAAGAGTCTCGCAAGTTGAACTTGATTAATTGGAACCAATCTTTTAGAATGTTTATGCAATGGGTTATTTATGGACCGATCAATATTGGTGCTGTGTCCAGTAGTAGGATCCACCCTCTATTTAGGCGCGGCTGCAGGTACAGACAGACGTTAGACATTGGCAGAATTCATACAAAGGTCAAAATGGTGATTCAGGTTCAGTTAAATCATCTCACCAGGTTTGGTTAATTGAGTGTAAGGAGGGATTGATTCAAATTGCCCTTGATTCTTCACATCCAAGTACACTTCACTCCACTGTATTCAATGCTGTCCCCATTGCAGCATTCTGTATCTGATTCTGAGCCCACCTCAATTGGTCCCAATGCAGTCAGGAACAGTTATGTACAGTACTAGTAGCATTCAAACACGACCACAACTTCTGCCAATTGGTCTAAGTGCACATCCAGGACCTGAGTGTGAATTCCCCCTAACCACACATATGCACACAGGAGGATATATGAACAGTATGATAAATTAGGACACACGCACAGTATGGTGTATCTGTGTCTTAGTTTTCTATTTTAAACAAAATGAAGCCTCCCTATCCTGTTATAAATATATATAATTATCTACACCTGAACAAAGCCATATGTAAGTATTTGAGTGGGTCAAAACAAAACAATATTGAATGTGTATGAACACATGCATGCTGTGTTGTAGTGCTATTTACAAACACACAAAGTGTAAAAGGGCTTTAATTAGTTAATGTATTTTTTTGTAACTAATCTGACTAGGTTTAGAGTAGTAGCAAAGGAAAAAGTACAATATTTACATGTAGTTGAGTCCGGTACACTGTAATACAGGGGTCTATCCTTGGCACCTCATTTTTCACTCCACACCAATTATCCTCACCAATTATAGCTGTTTTAAATGATCCCAACAGGTCGCGGTGTGCTTGTAGATTTACTATTTTCACAGAACATTGCCATTATTAGAACATTATTGACTTGACCAGAAAAGATCTAGAAGCTATGGTTCAAGTGGTTAATATGTGTAAATTGCAAAGTGGAGGCTGCAGAGGGTAATATGGTTACCTAGGAATGCCCTTGAATCTTAATACATGGGCAGAATGTCCAGGGCTTGAAAAGAAAAAAAAAAGTAGGCCACACATCAGCAGGGGATTCACAACATTAGAAGTCATTGAATGGTCATTGAATTATCCAAAGGCTCAGTTAACCAGTAAGATGCCTGATGGCGAAGGGCGAGAAGTGACCGGTCACATGCATGAATCCGCTTGGGTGACATAGCAGAGTGCTGGGTAAGTGCTGACACTTTGCCATGTGGGTCTCTAAGCTCACAACAAGACAGTCACACCCTTGCAGCGAGGTGAACTTGTATATCAACTGTTCTATGTGTGCAATACTGTTGCCAACACACATGAGGAGGTTTAATTTACTGAAACCAATGCTCACCAAAACAACAGGTTTGGAGATGTGTTGGGAATTGATTACATGAAACATACCTGTGCATCCAGTTCATAAAATATGCTATGTGTTTATACATACTGTAAGGTGGCATCTATCATCACACAATCCACTGCATATCAAAAGGTTGATTTCAGGTAAAAAAAAAAAAAAAAAGATTCAACCCCAATCCAACAAACAAAAACCCTGTTGGCTTTCATAGTAAGCCTTATACGTACTTAGCCAGATACTTATAGCCATATGCCTAGTAGTCGCTTGAGGAATGAAAACAACCAGTTTGTGATTTTGCATATTTCTGTGTTTCTATCTGACTGTTAAAATAACATAACAATATTCCTATGGCCAAAGCATGTGGTGGGCATCTTTGAAGATGAAGTGGGCCATTATATTTCTACACTCACTCCAGAGGCCCAATAAAGGTTCCCACTCATTCCAGAAGCCACTGTAGTTCCACACTCACCTAAACCTTAGATCACCTCTGAACAACTTTAGGTTTCACATTCAATTGTTTTGACAGTGAATCAGTAATCAGTCATGTATTGTACATACCTGGATTTGCCAGTAAAGTTTCTTGTTCCACTGGTCTAGTGGCATTATATCCTTGATGTAGTGAGATAATTTAATAGCGAAAGCTTCTATTGGGGCTATAGTGAAAGCTTCTGTTGGGGCTAGGTATAAAATGAGTATTTACTTGGAACTCACACTTTTAGAATAGGCGTTTTTTTGTTTGTTTGTTTTCTGCCTATGTGGTGTGTCATTTCATGGATTCGTTTTATGACTTTTGCAGTAAAACTCAGGACAAATCAATTAATTAAGGCGACATTCGAAAGATATGAAAAAACAATGTCCTGTTTTGTTATAACTCCGAGAAGGGTATAGTCAACTTTTGGAACTTTTGTTCCTCCACTATATGTATGTAAAGTACATTCAATTCAATTCAAAGTACATGCCATAAAGTCTTTTTTAATATCGGTTTTTGTGCATTTTTTGTACCTTTATTACAGTGAATTAGCCTGAAATGATTTTGGCGGGGTGAACTGATCTGATCTCACCAACGTGTCATCCCCGGCCCCTCCCCTGTCCCTCCACTGCTGTGCTACGTCACATCATTTGGAGCGACGGCCACCGCAAAAGGTTGACTCTCACTTCTAGGCCACCGTGGCTAACAAACTAGTCCAGGCCTTCTGTCTTACACAAAGCAGACGAAAATGAAATCCAGTGAATTTACAGTCAAGATAGACAGAAAAGAGGGACAGTGAGAAGGGGAGAGACATGCAGCAAAGGTTAGCATGAACAGGACTTGAACAGGCAAGATACAGTACATAGAAGAAGGAATATCTGCACTGTCATGAGTAGTTTCTTTTAAGCTTATTTACTTTCAAAATACAGACATCAGCAGTCTATCTAGAGAAACAGAGGAGTTGCAGCACATCGGCTTCCCTCAGGATTTCAAACAGTATAAATAAATAAATAACACAAGTAGGACATGGCCTACTTGTACAACAACTTGTACATCACCACCTTCACTTTTCAGTTTTTCCTCCACACACTGACAGTTCTTCAGGTCACCTGACTGACTGAAACACCTGTCACAATATTTACAGTGGAAACAGCCCTCTAAGGTCCCTGACGTGTCTTTAGTTGATATGACCATTTGAATCTCTTGTCACAATAATGGCAGAAGTCAAATTTACCTGAAACTCCTGTCGCAATATTTGCAGTTGAGTGGATACACTTATGTTTAGTCAGGTCAGATGCCTTAGCAAAACTCTCATCACAATGTTTACATTAGAAATGCTTTTGTTTTGGAAATGCTTTTTTGAGTGTCCGATTAATCGATTACTAAAATGGTTGACAACTAATTGAATCATCAAATCACTTTATGATTCACCAATTAATCATTGCAGCCCTAGTGGACACGTTGATGTGCCTGTAGGTCCTTTTTATGTTTGAAACTCTTGATACACTGCTGACATTGATATGGTCTTTCTCCGGTGTGGACCAGCTGGTGCTTTTTCAGGTCACCTGACTGACTGAAACTCTTGCTGCAATGTGCACAGCGAAAGGGTTTTTCTCCGGTGTGGACACGAAGGTGTCGTCTGAGTGTGAATAAAAACTTGAAACTCTTGTCACACTCTTTACATTGGAAATGTCTTTCAGAGTGGACACATCGGTGATGTGTCCATAGATCTTTTTTATGCTTGCAACATTTACAAATTTTCATCTTAAGCTCACCCGCCTGACTAAAACTCTTGCACATTTTACACCAGAAACGTTTTCCTCCTCCAGCGTGGACAACACCTTCACCTTTCCCCCACAAATCACTCTCTTCGGTGACTTCACCGCCCGCTTCGATTTCAACTTCAACACGGTGTGAAGAGATGCCTTCGCTGTCATCTTCACTTTTCAGTTTTTCTCCAAAGTGGACAACACGCTGATCTTTCTTTAGTACACCTGCCGACTCATTGAAACTATTGTCAGGATATGTACAGTGGAGAGATGTTTCTCCATTGTGGAGAAAACATCGCTTTGTTTTTTCTCCTCCAGAGTGGGCGCGCTGGTGGTGTTTATTTAGGTCACCTGCCCGACTGAAACTCTTGCCGCAAAGCATACAGTGGAAAGGCTTTACTCCGGTGTGGACAATAAGGTGTCTCTTAAAAATAGACAAACAGCTGAAGCTTTTGCCGCAAAGTGTACAGCGGAAAGGTGTGTCCCCGGTGTGGACACACTGATGGCTCTGCAGGTCCTTTTTATGCTTGAAACCCTTGTGGCATTGATTACATCTGTATGGTCTTTCTTCGGAGTGGACGCGCTGGTGCTTCTTCAAGTCGCCTCTCTGAGTGAAGCTCTTGTTGCAACGTGTACAGTGGAAGGGTTTCTCCCCTGTGTGGACAATACGGTGTCTGTTAAGGCTAGACACGCAGCTAAAACTCTTGCCGCACACTTTACAAAGGAAACGTTCTCCGTGTGCTTCCTTCTCCTCCAAATTGTCACCGTCTTCAGGGTCGAATTGAACTTCAAAGCAGTGCGGAGAGATGTTTTCAGCGTCGACTTCTTCGCTCTTCCGTTCTTCTTCGGTGTGGACAACATGCCAATGCCTCTGCAGGTCCTTTTTGTGCTTGAAACTCTTGACACACTGCACGCTACTGCATCGGTACGGCCTTTCGCCAGTGTGGACACGCTGGTGCTTTTTCAAGTCGCCGGACTGACTGAAGCTCTTGCCGCAATGTTTACATGGAAACGGCTTCTCCCCGGTGTGGACACGTTGGTGCTTTTTCACTTCACCCGACTGACCGAAACGCTTGTCGCAGTATTCACAGTGGAAAGGTTTTTCACCTGTGTGAACGCGCTGGTGCGACAGCAGGTGATATGACTTGTTGAAGCTCTTACTGCAGTGTCGACAATGGTAGGGTCCGTCCTTGGTGTGGACCATCTGGTGCCTCCTTAGTTCGCCTGATTGAGTGAAACTTTTCTCGCAAAGTTTACAGCGGAAATACTTCTCTCCCGTGTGGACCATTTGGTGGGTCTTAAGGCGAGACAAAAAACTGAAACTCTTGAGACAAAGTTTACACTGGTGGAAAGGTTTTCCTGCGACGGTGTGGACGACGCCTCCGACTTTCTCCCTTGAATCGTCATCATCACCGTCTTTGGCATCAGATTCAAGCTTGACTTCAAAGCAGGGTGAAGAGATGTCTTCTTCGTCGTCCACTTTGTGTTTCACTGCTGTTAAATGATTTGTCAACATTGATCCACCGGGCTCCTCTGGTCTTGGAAATAGCTCATCTTCCTCTTTAATGTGTGAAGGAGGCTGGGGTTCCTCCTGAACCATGTGCAGTATGCCTAGGAGCAGAGAAATAGCTTGATCATTAAAACTGGATTCTTACAATGCAAGTCCCTCCCCATCCTCCTTGCACAAAACACATTTCTATAATGTACTTTCATTGAACAAACAATCAGCTTAACTACTTTGGTTGCCACTGGTATGTGTTTCTGCTTTAAAAAGGTTTTAGGAAGCCAAGTTGTGAATATGTGAATCAGTACTATCCCCTAGATCCCCTAGAGATCTAACAAAATAATTAAATGGGCTCCACAATGACTTACATTTTTCAAGATTGTTGGTGTTTTTACAATCCCTAACCCTAAAGTTGTTGTTGTTGTTTTTTTTTTATATATACAATATACAGTGTTATTGAAATAAACAATACCCCCAACCCCATGCACTTTGTTTCCCCATGGTTATTGCATTGTAGGACAAAATGGAAGTTCTACAACAAAACAGAAAAAGAAAGAGAATATAGCTGCAAGCAGCAATAAGATGGAACCAAGCACGCAGCTAAGGCAATAAGCAGTCAGAACAATATGCACATTGCACAAATAAGCTATAGAAACATGGAAGGCTGAAATTGTGAAATACATCAGGTAATTGTGGGAACAGGACAGGGTTATTGAAACTCACACTTATATTGTCAGTAGCCGGACTTGAACCCGCTCTACTGACTGAGATCCAGAAAGAATAATTTGTTTAATTGCTGTTAACAATGAAACAACCCATAAGGTAGCACGAAACAGTAAGCAATATTAACAATATGCACAAGTAAGCGATCCAAGGGTGGTGCTTACTGTTCAAAGTGACAGATGTGTTCCCCATGAGTCAAAGAACATGGAAAACATGTTAAAAAGTTATACAAAGCATTGGCCAAACAAGACATGAGTTACACGGTACACCTGTTCAAATGTTTGATTTTTAAAAAATTGCTATAGTGCCCCATTTGACCAATTCCCAGTAAGACTGGTTTTAGTGATATTTGGCATACCCCTCTACCAAACTGTAATGCATCATAAGGCTATCACACTGCATGTGCGTATTAGGAGCAAAAAATATTCACAAACCAGCAATTTTCAATGGCTCATAAAAAAACGTAATTTTTTGATGAAAACAAATTTGCTTTGGAAAATCGGGTATAAGGAGTAGAGATGCCCGATATTGACTTTTTTACCGATATCTGATATCCCGAATTTAGCCAACTTCTAATTCCCGATACCGATATCAACCGATATCAACCGATACCGATATATGCGGCCTCCAGTGGTGGAAAAATAACAGAAACTATTACTATTACTACTAAATAAACATTTAGTATAAATACGAATTCATGTTATACCCTAGAAATACTCCATACAACTATAAATTCAACATGTAGCCTACTTGAGTAAAGTACAAAAGTAATGGTATAAACATGACCGTAGCGCTGAGTCTACATCTCTGTAAATAGTCATAATTTCCAGTTTGTAAATACCGATGCCGATATTTTCCGATATGAAATTTGAAAGCTTTTATCGGCCGATAATATCGGAGGGCCGATAATATCTGCCATCTCTAATAAGGAGTATTCAAACTGCTTAAAATTGTGGAAACTCTGAGGGTGGAGCTGACTGGTCAAATTGACACATGTTTCAGTTTTCAAGAATTGCTATAGCACCCCCATTTGACCAACTAGAGTAAGAATAGTTTTAGTGCTATTTGGTATGCCCATCTACCAAACTGCAAAATCTCATAAACAGATTACGCTGCATGTGTGGATTAGTGGAAGTAGAATTTTCACGAACCAGCAATTTTAATTGATTCATAAAAATATCTTTTTTTTCACTTAAACAAAATTTATGACTACTTTTATGTTCATATGCGTTGAAAGTTCAAATACATGTCATTTTCGTGCATTTTGATCACAGATTGTAGGATTTTAACGTGTTTTGAAATAATTCAGAGGTCATTTTATAAAAGTTGTTCAGCATAAGGAGGACGCACACACCAGTCTTGAATGTAAGTGAATGTAACTTATGCCAAGTTATGCCCAGTTATGCCAAGTTACATACCGTTTGGCATCATCCTCTACCGACTGCTCGGTTCAGCCAGAACAGATATCTTTGGCGGAAGAAGCAGTAGAAGGGAAAAAAAGACAAAAACAAGAAGGGACCAAGCAGACTGCTTGGTCCCTTAAAAATTAAACTTACCAGGTTGTGGATGGTCCTCTTGTTTAAAAGAAATATCCCTGGGCTGAGTCTGAAGAGTTCATCCTCGCCTGCAGTCTGGACTTCACAGATTGGTCTGAAATGAACAAATTGAACAATTAGGCCTACTTTACTGGAGACAACCACCAGTGAGTGTCATGATAAGAACAATATTTGCAGAAAAGAATGGATTAATGGCCTACGACAACTTTCAAAAATAACAATTTGATGAATCATGGGTGCAAAGATTATGATATTTAAGAATATTGTGGCAAAGTTAATGCAAAACCGCGCGCGCGCGCAACACACACACACACACACACACACACAACACACACACACACACAACACACACACACACACACACACACACACACACACACACACACACACACACAAACAGCAATGCTGCCCCTTGGGGCAGAACTTTAGCTGTGCTTCAACTCAAGTTACACTATACCGTATATATATTTTGTGTGTGTTGTGTGTGTGGGGGGGGGGGGGGTCCACCTATAGAAATAAATTACCTGATAGCCAGCCCATAGAGCCCCATTATGAACCCGCACACCAATTGTGAGCCATTGCCTAATGCCTATAGCATGGCAATGCCTGTAATGCCAGGCTGGCATGCTTCTTGGCCAGAATCCGCCCTCAGACTTGCCGCCCTGCAAAACTGATTCACGGATGTTCTATCACTGATTAGGAACACAATATTAAATATAGCTATGCCCTAGCTCTGGTCCATAGCTCCACTACTTCTATGATTCTTCCTTGCACCATAGCAGTATAGCAGAGCTAGCAATGCACAATGCATGATCTGGTTGGCGTCACAGCTAGTGTCAATTAGCAGCAGCCTTGCCACTAACCAGGCACTAGCCTAAAGATTTATACTCGCTCGCCTCGGAGATCTATGTATGATGTAAATAAAGAAATGTCAGAATCCATACATAGATCTAATAGAGGTCTAAATCAAGACTAACTGCTAATGTGGCATGTGAGTCCTATCACTTACTGTATTTTCAATCTCATCCCACGCTGTCAGTCGGACTTTGAAGTCTGGTTACTCAGGCGATATCTGTTGTCCTGTTTGTGTCTTCAAGTTGAAACCGACAGACTGATCTAGACTGTCTGAAGTTGTGCTGTTGGCATCAAAGTTTAGTCAGTCCAGAGCTAAGAAAATTCCTGTGGAGATTCCTCCGGTTTTCACCCACCCTCTAGCAAAGAGAAGCTCAGCCCAGACACAAGTTACACAAAGGTTTGTTCATTTATCACCAACCGTTCACAGTTCACGTCCTCTGTGGTATTGTCAATTGTGTAAAAGTCTGGTGGAGACGTCGCTGACGCGAGGTTATTATACAGTAAATAAATAAACAACGCTTCCTCTTCTTCTTGGGTCTTCCGGCAGACTGGATGCCTTTCGGCACATTGCTGCCCTCTACAGTTCGGGAGTATTCCTCATTTGTAGTTTATATCCCCTTGCGGTAAGTAAACAATGGATAATAGCCGAGACTAAACAACAGGGGGCAGCAACACGCCAATAACTATCACTTATTAACACTGATAGGCCTACTTAATTATACTGATAGTTAATTATACTGTATATTCTGTTTCTCTCGCTCCCCCCTCGCTCTCTCCCTCTCTTTCTCTCTTACTCTCTCTTTTTCTCTTTTTCTGATAGATTTATTCACCCAAACCATCACTGCCTGTTTTGTTTTTAACCTCACTTTTAAGTAGTCACAGAATATGTGACTACTGTTTTGACATGGCGTGTTTGCGTGTGAGCACAATAAACTATAAAAGACACCACTTTGAGTTTAGCCTGTGTTGGTGTTTCTACTGGTCATGTGTTCGACAATTTTTACCGTTTAAGATTATTTCGCAGTATAACACGTGTGATGGTTAGATAATAATTGTAGTACCTCAATTCAGCTTTGTTTATTGATTGCCTATCACAATGCATTGCTCATTATTATTGACCCCACTATAACTGTACATACTGTAGAATAGTCTACTGTGTAATAGGCCCATGTCTGCTGTACATGTATTACACCACTAGATGGTGGAGCATACTTCTGTATGACTCGATTTTGACCACACTCTCCAGGCATCCATTTCGCACCATATGAAATAAATTGCCATTTCTTACACTTTGGATCTATTGAGACAAGTTCAGACAACTGTTTCCCAGTGTTGTGCTCAGGATCAAATGGGATCATACAGCACTGTCAGTAAGTGCAGTAGATAATCAATACACATTGGAGTACAAGAGATGGGGTGGGGGGACATGTGGCCTAATGCACTTCCCAGGACCCACAGATATATGTAACCAACCAACCAATTTTGATGGGTCAAGTTGGAAGTTGTAATACACTCCCTTCCCAGAGCCCTTGTTAGGAATAGGATGTTTAGACATTTTACTTTAGATGTCTGTGTTGCATGTTTTATTGTATTGTGATACATGCAAGCAATATCCATCACTAATACACGTACATACATATCCTAGCCTGAATATAAGACCAATAGGTAGATAGACCAATAGTTTTTTAATGGAAATATCCTAAACAATGGGTTCGTATTATATTCGGGACAATACGATACGTTAGGGCTAGCTACTGTGTCTGTTTCTGGTAGATAATGTTTTCTAGGTCCAATTAGACCACTACATGCACCAACATGGCGCATGAAGATGTGAGTTTTGGAGGCAGACGACAATGTGGTGTCTGCTATATGTCCTTATTATCCTTGTGTTGGATGCTGCTGCACATGCATGTGAAAAGGACATTAGGTGGCATCAGGGACAGGCTGGACATGCCCTGGGAACCAGCAAGTGGTTTCCCATCAACAGCTGTTCTAGCAGCCTTCCTCGCCCCCACATACCCCCGCCCCCCGCTCCTCAGATGGGGAGCGAGAGACAGAGAGATAGGGTCCTCATGGAGACCTGGGCCTCTACGCCCAGAGGGAGCATAGGGGGGGGGGGGGGGGGGTCTAATTACCAAAACTCACAGGGGGCGGGACTCAGCCTCGCGGTCACTCAGGAGCCTGGGTGACCCCGACGCAGAGGAAAACAGAACAGGGTCACAAGTGGACCTGTAACCCCCCCACAACCGCCCCAGGGGGCCGAGGAGCATTAGAGTAGAGGACAAAACACAGATGTGACTTTCTCACTCGCATTTGTTGGGACAAAACATCATGTTAAATGGCTGCAGAAAAATCACTGCAGTGCAACCCAAATTAACTCATTTAGAAACCCTGTAAAATATACTTATTGAAAGGTGATCCCCACAGTATACTATACTATATCATCCAGTATTTATTTAAGTAAGATTTTCTTTCCTTGGTTTTGGTTTATATTAGGTATTATATTATTATTTCAGCCATTTATGTAATACCTGAAGATGATCCACAGGATATGGAAACATCGTCAACTTTAGACCAATAATAACCTCTTTGAGGTCATTTATTTTTTATGCTTTATTTCCATTGGTCCATTGGAGGCAAGCGCTTGGCTTAAGGACTTTGCATTCGCTAAATAAATAAATTGGTTAAATACAAACAATAAACCACATGTCCCAGTCTTCCTCATGTCTATGCAGAATGCAGCTGGTTCTACAATCCTATACAATGCAATGTGATGCATTGTCACGTTGGCGAGCTTGTAGATCGGATACTTTCACCTAATGTCTGTTTCAGAACAGTGACCTTGGGTTCAGTCTTCAGTGTGAATAAAGTATAAAGATATCATACGCATGTTACATGCATGCATGATTAGACATCAAGATCATGAAAGTGACAAGTTAACATTACAGACACTTTCTCTGCACATTGCATTATATGGAAATTCTGCTTCCATATTACCTGACCTTGGGTGTTTTTATACCCAAGGTACGCTGCCACACATATGCACAGACTCATACGGTACGCACACACAACATGCACACAGAGCTTCATTAGCTGGATTCCTTGGATCGTCTGGCTCCAGTGTGTGTGTGTGTGTGTGTGTGTGTGTGTGTGTGTGTGTGTGTGTGTGTGTGTGTGTGTGTGTGTGTGTGTGTGTGTGTGTGTGTGTGTGTGTGCGTGGTGTGTGTGCATTGTGTGTTGCGCTGACAGAAAACAAAAGCGTTGCAGGATAAAAGTGTGTGTGGTTTCTGCATCAGAGTGTCAGATGGTCTCCAGGCTTCTCCAGCTGGTCAGGAGGGGCTGTGGCCACCTGGACGCCTCTCCTCTCCCCTACCCTCTCCTCTCCTGAAGACTCTGCTTTACGCCACAGCTACTGAGATGTCCATCTGCTCTCAGGACCGCGGTGCCCATAGACCCCCCCCCCCCACCACCACACACACCACACACACACACCACACACACACACAGACACACACACACACACACACACACACACACCTGCCAGAGCCTCTCAGCTAAAGGAGCATCGTGGAAGGAAGCCCCCCCTCCCTCTAACTGGAATCCACCATGAATTCAGATGAGCAATGAATGAGCCAATGAGCTCAACACTGTTGCTGAATCCACAGATACCTCACCTGTGTGTGCATGCATGTGCTTGCATCCGTGCCTGTGCGTATGACTTTCAGGGGTGTCACAATGGTGAGGCCTAAATGCTGCATTCACGGTGGCAGCTATGAATCTGCAGTCTAAAATTCATGTTCAATGGAAGCCAATCAGGTGTCGATACAAAGCTACACCTGACATTTGTAGCTGCTACAAAATCTATAAGAAATACAAAACTATTCTACAAATCCAAGTTGAATTTTGAGCTTTAACTTCAGCTGCAAGTACAAACATCTCCATACCACTAATTGTTATGGGATTTACTGTATTTTCATCTGATTATAGCTCAATTTCTGTCTATATACAGTAGCATCGTGTCTGACATCAATGAGCTCGATGTCCAACCATTAAACAGCGGCTTAGGGATGGGACAATAATCATCATACCATAATTTTAACGTAAATTTATTGTTGGTCCTCTGTCTTAAATGGTCCTGTCATACACTACAATGAATTTAATTATGTTGAGCTGCAAATTCAGTACCACTTAAACCTTATAAAAGACAGACCTGTAGAGATTGCATTTGGCATGCTGGATTTTCCAAGAACAACACATGAGCTTGTATATTGACTATTTCTGGTGAATGTTCCCCCAGAATAGGGACTATCAACTGGTTCACAAAAGGTTTTACCATTTTTCGATTATCGCAATGTAGTTAATCACAATTATGTTGTGTAGTTCTCATATCCTCTCATCCGTATGTGACTTTATGACAGATTATGATTATGTGTCTCTTGTGTCTGCCAGTGTTAATGCACTGTTCCAAACTACGGCATGGTACGCGCCCACACACAGTTCACAGAACACGGTGACATAGCCGCCCTATTGCTGAAGGGAGAGAGAGCACAGAGTTGGAATAAACATCACCGTTTAGCGTTATCCTCAACAATATCAACAGCACATTCTCACAGCACTGGGGAGAAAATCATTCGAGCAAGTCCAGGGAGAGAGGAGGATTCTTGGCAGCTGATTTTCAGGTGAACAGCTTGCAGGGAAACCAATTGCTGATGCAGGCAGACATTCTACCGACAGGCCCAGGGCAATGCTCACACGCACACACACAGACACCACCATGTGTGTACGCACGCACACACACACACACGCACGCATGCACGCATGCACACACACACACACACACACACACACACACACACACACACACACACACACACACACACACACCAACACACACACACACACACACACACACACACATACACACACACTGTATAGTCAGTGTATAATTGAGGACATCCACACTTTAGGACAGACAAAAAACTACAGCCCATCTACAATATCACTTGCTCAGTCAAAGGTTTAAAAAATGTATGTGAGGGACCCATTAGACTCCACCATACCACCATACCCCAGTCTGAATCTTTCCCTAATAGTCTAACCGTAAAGGTTAACCCTCAACAAATAGTCTAATAGACTAAGGTGAGATTTCGTTACATGCTAAACCCCTTATGCCATATCCCTTATTTCATTTTCACTATTTTGAAAAACTTTTTTGGACTATTTCAACATGTCAATCTATTAACACGTTGTGAGCTAGTAGATGGCCATTTGAACTACTGAGAAAGTTTTTTTTTAATAGTTTAAAAAGGCAAAGAAGTTAAGGGATAAGGGGTATAGCGGTAACGAAAATGGAGCCCTAAGTGTAAAAGTGTAACTGTTAACACATTTCCTGCCAGGATAAATTAAATAATGATTATATCTACCTGTTCACTAGCTGAGGGGAAGTACAGGTTGGCACCATTACCACAACTGCTATGGTACAATAAGCGCTGTTTTCACCAAAAATGCCGCATGGGACAAGGATTTGGATTCTAAAGCGACTGAACTGAGAGCATGCATCTGCACGTCAGTCCGTCTAAACTGAAAATATCCAAAGCAATTGTGAGTAGCTTACTAACATAGACCTAAATTAACACTTGCCAAAAATTAAGTTTTTTGTGTGTTGTGTTTCGGGTATTAAAAAGTTTTCACCAGCAGTTGCCAGTTTAATGCATGCTTACAAAATGCAAATTTTAATATATGGCAGCTGCCTGACAGCTGTTTGAATGAGATGAGCACATGTAGAGTTAGTAATATCAGCTGTTTAGTAATATCAGTATACAGCACTACAGATATGCGCTGCATTTAGACTAAAGAAATGTAGCCTAGTGCATTTTAGAGCTGCAGCCAAACAGAGAGTTTTACTGTATCTCCTCTCCGCCAGCCCACTTTTCGAACAGTCGAAAGCCGACCTTAGGCTATGCAACCGAGCATGCTCAGTTGGCTTTCGGCGCTTCCCTGCAAGTCGCAACTATGCTGCAAATGATTCAACTGCTGATTTTCAGTAACTTAATGCCTTACCGCTGCCAACCAGTGGAGAGCTACTTTAACACTATGGTAACCACAAGAGAACCAAGAAAATAGTGTATTTCTCAAATTCTACTATACTTGCGAGGCATTGCACACAACAAGTATTATAATAGACTACAGGCACCCACACACACACACATGCACACACTCTCCTGTCCTCTCTCCTATCAATTTCTGCAGAAGCCTCCATTTAATAAATGCTGTCCATTTGTCAAAGATTGAATGTGACAGGCTAGAGTCGTGTGGATGCTAGCAGACAGCAGACAGACAGACAGATAGACAGACAGACAGTGATGTTGTGTGGCTATCAGCAGGTATTGATGTAGCTTTAATGAAGTGCCTGGCTGCTGCTCCGCCCCGTGAAACAGACAAGTCTGTCAGCATATGTAAATGTCCACACGAGAAACCTTGTATCTCCAAAATGTATTTTCTTCAACATCGCCAGTGTTAGCATTTGTGGATCACGGACACATTTGTATGGGTCCCTATTTAATGTTCTACATTTTGTCTATAATTATTATTTCAAAACAATTTCACATGTTATAAAACAATTGTTTCAGAGATAGTGAAACTATTTGTGTTTATTTTATGTGTTATGGGGGAAAGGGAGCTGCTTTTTGCCTACTTTAGTTACCACCATGCCATGATGTGTCCACAAAGAATAATAATAATTAAAAAACAAAAATTCCACTCCCCCATTGACTTACAAGGTATGGTGAACCTCTTTATTTTTGCCTGTAAACAAACAAAGCCGATTCAAACCATATCGACAATCTGCACTGATCTGCTATTCTCACAATTGTTTTAACGTGAACATTTCAGAAAGGTCACATATTTTGAACATATAAGGTTTCCATTCAATGGTGATATGTAAATGCTTCCTGGCCCTGTCATTGTTGCAGTGTGTGTGTGTGTGTGTGTGTGTGTGTGTGTGTGTGTGTGTGTGTGTGTGTGTGTGTGTGTGTGTGTGTGTGTGTGTGTGTGTGTGTGTGTGTGTGTGTGTGTGAGGAGGGGGGGCATGGTCAGCATTGTGGGATCCCCCCTTTGGGAACCCCTTTGTTCTGAGACACCCCCCCTCACCGAGCCACATGAGGGGACCAATTACAGCGCTGGCACCGTGGGGGGGAGGAGGGGGGGTTTGGGGGCTGCGGGTGGTGTGAACTTGTTCCACCGCTGTAGTGAGCTAATTATTACCTCGACGAAGAGACCCAGGAACTGTTCATGGATGAGTAACAATAGCTGCAGGAGAGGAGAGGAGATAAGAGGAGAGAAGAGGAGAGCCGGGGTGATCTGTCTGTGTGTTTGTTATCGTCGACTTGTCGGATGGAAACCTTATATCTCTGTATTTCTATTTTTTTTTTGTATTTTATCTGTGTGCATTTTATCTGTACAAGTTAAAGGAGTTGCTTGCCCATGTTTTACTTGTCTTATATCAATTACACACATTGACATGTTTTTGTTTTTGTTGCATTCTTCAGTCGATACTTTGATGACCTCATCGGTCATCGGTCAGTACGGGAGGCTAAAAAATAATCGTCATTTTTTGTATGAGCTAGGCCTACTCTTTGCATTTCATCATGCAAGGATTGTCCCGATCAGATCACGTGACAAGATTGGGTCCGATCAAGTCATTTTCGAATGATCGAAATCGGATCGGAGCAAGCAAAATCACACTTGTGTGAAGTGAGAGGCGGTGTTATCGTCACACGTAATCATATATACATCACATTCTGTGCTCAAGGTATCAAATCATCACTATGGGGTACACAGACACAGACTCAAAAATGTTATTGGGACATCCCTATCTGAAACACCTTGAAAGTGACATTAGTTTGGGTTTTTTGAATACTGAACCCTTGATAGGTGTCAACAAAGAAGGACTTCTGACTAAATAATATCTACTTTGGGTCCACTGGCAGGTTATTCATACAAGGTTTCCTCCTGACAGCGACAGTATGATTTGATGGTTCTCACCATTGTGTACCGCTCCGCACCGCTGTGGGGGTTCACCCGCGACCTCCGCTTTATAGCGGAGGCACCATTAGCACAATTTGGGGAAAGGTCATCCCAATTTCCCAGCCATGAACAGCCATAGTGAGGTAGTCAAATCCCAGTGGATCGACAATGCAAAGGCAATTTACGGCCCGCCGCGTCCGACTGCCAGCCCTCGCCACGTCGCAACCTTGATGCGGTGTCAAGAAATGATTTATGAAAATGCACGGCGCTCTCTGGCTGCGCTGAATGAGACCTGACTGGACCTGGGGAGTGTTGACACAAAGCCCATATGGCCCGGCAGGCTGGCTGGCAGCAACATGCCTGCATGCATTATCCTTCTGAACTCCAAGCACACGCGTGAGCAATGTGTTTAGGGTTGCCAGCTATACCGGTATGGCGGAAATTCCCTTATCACCGAAAAGGTTTAAGGGACGAGATAAATTCTCACCGGGACAGACTGGCAGAAACCACCTATATCCATATTCTTTTTGTGTTTTAACTTATTTTTCTTGTGACTTGATCATATATATCATCTCTGCAGTGTGTCTCAGTCGCAGTCCTGAAGTTTCGGACATATGAGGTTTTAGACACTGCAGGAGGCTATGTACAGTTGTTGGATATTATATTAAGTATTTTTTTCTTTCTTCTTTTTTGTCTTTTTGCAGGGGTATGATTCTTTTGGGGGGTCACGGCCTGAAATGGTTGAGAAACATTGATCTTCTGGAGCAAGAGGAATGGTCTTCAATGTTTTTCAAACGAAGGACCCCCTAGCTGAGAAGAAGATTAAAAATGAAACCAATAAACCATGGCAATAAATGTAACACAAGACCATCGGACCGTATAAGCAATAATAAAAATGTCCCTTCACATGTCCCCTTTCCTGCTGGGTGCTAATTGTTTTGTTTCTGTCCATGGTTTCCGTTTGTTCCAACTGAAATACCGGTACTTCATGAAAAAATCACATTCCACTAAAAACATTGCAGATTGTGTTTGACAATCCATTGCCTTTCTTTTCCATCTTTAATGTTCAACAGATGTTTGCCTTGTGTCTCCCTTGCTAAATATGTTTTAACACAGTCCTCAGCTCAACAGCTGAGCTGTGTCCCATCACCAATGTCTTCAGCTAGCCCAAAATGACAGAGACCAGCATGTCCAAGACTCAAATATCATAACAAGGTATACAGATCTGACTGGGGGTCTGTTACACTACTAATAGTTCTAGATCATAATATGGTTGAGCTGTAGTGCGTTGTAAATCAGTAGACCCAACTAGGGGTTCCAGACTCCCTGTTGAAGACCCCTGGTCTGGGCTAGGGTTTAAGAGGTTAATTACTTGTATTATAGTAAATGTATATTAGCTGTTTGATCATGTAAGATGTGGGTCATGGATTAACCCCCCCCCCCCCCCCCCCCAATAAATAAATAAAAATAATCATGCATCTGTCCATCCACTAACTCACATCCATCCATCCATCCATCCATCCATCCATCCATCCATCCATCCATCCATCCATCCATCCATCTACAAACTCATATCCATCCATCCATCCATCCATCCATCCATCCATCCATCCACAAACTCATATCCATCCATCCACTAACTCACATCCATCCATCCATCCATCCACCACCACCCACCCACCCACCCATCCATCCATCCAATCCATCCATCCATCCATCCATCCATCCATCCATCCATCCACCATCCATCCATCCATCCATCCATCCATCCACCCACCCATCCATCCATCATCCATCCATCCATCCATCCACTAACTCACATCCATCCATCCATCCATCCATCCATCCATCCATCCACTAACTCACATCCATCCATCATCCATCCATCCATCCATCCATCCATCCATCCATCCACTAACTCATATCCATCCATCCATCCATCCATCCATCCATCCATCCATCCATCCATCCATCCATCCATCATCCATCCATCCATCCATCCACTAACTCATATCCATCCATCCATCCATCCATCCATCCATCCATCCATCCACTAACTCATATCCATCCATCCATCCATCCATCCATCCATCCATCCATCCATCCACTAACTCATATCCATCCATCCACTAACTCACATCCATCATCCATCCATCCATCCATCCATCCATCCATCCATCCATCCATCCATCCATCCATCCACTAACTCACATCCATTCATCCATCCACTAACTCACATCCATTCATCCATCCACCATCTGACATCCATTCATCCATCCATCCATCCATCCATCCATCCATCCATCCATCCATCCACTAACTCACATCCATCCATCCACCCATACAGACATCCATCCTACGGACCCCCCCACCCCACCATTGACCGGTCTCCACAGCTGCTACGGGGGTCTTTGTGTGCGCGAGCAGTGGAGTGTGAAATGGCAGACACAGGGACTAGAGGAGCAGCCACTTGAGAGGCCATCAGTCTTTGAAGAGCCATGATGGCCTGTGACAGGCTCAGTGTTAACACGGAGTCCACATGAACACAGCACTGCTATTATCATGTTTACCAAAGCATGGGGGTGGGGGGTGGAATCAAGGGACACGACGAGGGGAGGCCCTGGTTGATGCTGTTTGATGATGCAGCGGTGCTGGATGGGAGGCATGCAGCGAGGGAAGCTGAGTGTCTGTTGGTGGCCTGGTACGGTATATAAGGGAGATTGCATTTCAATTGCTCCACTGTCGGGTTGTGTCAGCCCAGTCACTTCAGGAGAAGGTTATACTGTAGACAGATGCATTACAGACTGTATGACATTTGTACTGTTAAGCTGCTTCTATAGCATTGCATACAGCACATCCTAGTCATACTCCTTTGCATTTCCACGGACAGAACTCCCATGTACTGTATATCTTTGCCCATTCAACTCTGAGAGTCCCTGGAGCCATTGTTATCAGTAAAGCAACCTCTTTGCCAAAGAGGTTGGGAGATTAAGTGATCGTCAACAAGCACTTCCAAACTCCAACACTATTTAGGAGGGGGGATCAGCTGCAAGGACTTGTCATGGACTTGACATGTCTACAGTTGATTTTCATGAAACACGAACTGCAGATAGCAGATAGAAAGAGTACCATTCAAGCGTTTTGGTGAGTTTTACATTGTTTATTACGGTTTATTATGACATTTCTGTTTGGATGAATGTGCTGTCTATGGTCAATGAAATCCACTGACTGATTCCTGCAGCGGTCCTATTTTTCTACTTTTATAAATTTAACCCACTTTACTTCTCTACTTACTAAGTGTGATGTGAAAATTATGCCGACTCTGATTTTGACAATGTGACTGTAATAGGACTGTAATTGTAATAATTGTGACAGCCTGACTGGTGTCTGATATGCTTTCAAAAAGGTTTGAGACTCACTCATCTAATTTATGTGGTGTAACTCTATTATGTGACTAATTCCCTCACAGCTGCAGTCAGTCAGTCAGTCAGTCAGTCAGTCAGTCAGTCAGTCAGTCAGTCAGTCAGTCAGTCAGTCAGTCAGTCAGTCAGTCAGTCAGTCAGTCAGTCAGTCAGTCAGTCAGTGTGCAGCCACAGGCAGTGTGTTTTAACTGCAACAAATGGTTATACAGTCATCAGTGTTGCCATGTCTGCTTATTACAAGGCCATTTCTTTCTGTACGATTGCATATTGGTAGTTGCTGGATGCAGGTTTGTTGTTGGTTGTTTGGGCTTGTTTCAAATTAAACAGTGGTTCCCAAACATTTTCATGATCCCCCTCCCAGCAAAAAAAATAAAATAAAATGAAATGATGTGTCCACATACCCATATCTAAAATTATAATTTCTACCAGGCACCCCTGTATCCTTTCTTTCCCCCTATTTTTAAATAACTGATGTATTACAGGTTTTGGCTTCTTTTGTTCCATTTGTATTTTGTACCCTCTTCAGTGCTTATTTCTCTCGCCAAAATCTGGCAACGGCTGGGTCATTATCCAGATTCTCTACAAAGAGGTGGCTTTACCTGACACAGATGTCACTGTTGTTTTGTGTCCTTCTGTGTCCACAGGGCGAGTAGACAACATACTGTTAGAGAGCTGGAAAAGAGCAGGGACAGGATGGGGGCTCATTGTGCTGCGGAACACCTGATCTTAGCGTTCGCTTGGCAGTTCCATCAACACACACGTCTCTCATGCTCTGCCTCAAGGCGCTCCCATCTGCTGCTATGATGAGGTCGCATGCGTGGCTGTGTGAGTGTGTGAGCCTGTGTGTGTGTGTGTGTGTGTGTGTGTGTGTGTGTGTGTGTGTGTGTGTGTGTGTGTGTGTGTGTGTGTGTGTGTGTGTGTGTGTGTGTGTGTGTACGTGTGATAGAGCAGAATGAAAAGCCCCCCCATCACTGTTGGATAATAACCTAGGAAATTATGTGGATTTGCGGTTCCACTTGGAACTGGGCGTGCCTCCAATGCGTGGTCTTGTGACATCATGAGGAAGGATATTACAACGTTAAAATCCCAGGGTGCTGAGCAAAGATGAAATAAACAGGTTAATGTGCTCCTTTGGATTGAATTGAATTGAAGTCCTGAAAAATATGTGCAGTGATTCTTGAATCTCTTGAATCTGTTGAATCCAGAATCAATCACGTGATCTGATGTGAAAATCTTGACTTGTCAAGATGGAGGGTAGAAAACAGCATAGGACAAAGTCAAATCACGTGACTCCCTTTGGAAATAACTGGGGCTGAACTTTATGGCAAATGTCACGGAAAATCCCACATGGAAGAAACATATATGCAGGATATAGGTACCTATACCAAACCTATATTCTCCATATAAGGATCATATATGTGCATATATGCCACATATATATGCCATATAGGCTCCACATATATGCTCCTTATAGGGTGCATACATCTCACATATAGGTCAACATCAGGTACATATATGCGCATACATGCCACATATATGCCATATAGGTTCAACTTATATGGCTGCATACATCTCACATATAGGTCAAAATCAGGTGCATATATGTGCATATAAAGGCCATATAGGTCCTATATGGGATCCTATATAGCTTCTTTATACCCTCGTATAGGTCATGTATGTACATATAAGGCACCCATATCCATGTATAGGCCCTGACATATCCCAGATAGCAAAATGCATTGATTCAATGTTGGATTATGGTCAGACTGGTTATTTCTGGTTGAGGTTGTAAAAGCTGATTCAATATTTAATTACAGTTACTATTTCAACAATTGAAAAACTGTTGTTGAATCTATTTAGTATAGATGCTCATTGTTGAATTTGCCTACACTGACTTGACATGCAGGTATATAGGCCTACAGTATGTTGTATTCTCAATATTGACTTTCCCTACGTTGTTTTAACGTGGTATAGATACAGTAATCTATTTTCAATGTTGAATTTCCATCTGATGATTTGACATGGTTTAAATGTGTAGTGCTGATATTATTATAAAAATATTATTATTCATTATTATTATTATTATTCCCATACACCGGACCACTACGGAAGTACATATCATATGTTGGCACAGTGGTTAGTGCTGTTGCCTCACAGCTAGAAGGTCCTGGGCTCGATTCCTGCTAGGGGCGCTGCTGTGGGTGCTGGCGGATCTGTCTCCTCCACGTCATCAGTACCAATACCGAGGCGGGGTTGGTGAAAGGGCCTTTCTGTGTGGAGTTTGCTCTTTGGAGTTTTGCGCTCTTTGTCCTCCCTGTGTCCCCTAGGGTAGATACCCTCACAAAAACATCCAGTAATCCTGGGCTCTAAACTGCCTCCCCCTGGCCAGCCTGATGGAGGGGACAGGAACTGGTTGGAATAACGTGTTGCTTCCATGCGCTATGTCCAACCAGGGAAACTCCCCCAGCTAAAAAGGTGGCGCGACTCCTCATGCCTTGAAGGAAGCATAGCCCAGTCTGCTACCAGGTTGGCAGAAGGTGTGTAGAACCTAGGGCATTAATGACTTGAGATTTTTTTCTAGTCGACTTGTCAGACAGTCAAGTCGAAGTTGTATCGATTTATCGTTTTATGGCGCGCGGGGGGGGGGGGGATCGGGGATCAAATGGTGCCGCTATGACGCCGGCGCAGTGCTTATACAAAACACATCGTGAGGCTACGCATGACGCATGTGGCAAGCTTAATATGAAAACAATATTGGCACACAGCGCAGCACAACGTCCACTATGGCCAGCCATAAAAACACACAACGTTCTAACCACACGTTAGAACGCAACAGAAGACACATTGTCAGAATACTATCCATTTACATGTAGCCTCCTCCTCCTCCTCCAACACCACCATACCACGCCGCTTTCTTTTCTGATCCATTCAGTAAATTAATGAGAACGACGCGGACAGAAGCATGCGTAGCCTAATGCGAAATGAGGAACAAGACGGTCACTATAGCACGGGGAGGTGTTGGTTGATGAAGTTCTGCACTCTTACACTGTTTGCTGATCCGTGTACGTAATGATCAGTGGAACGCCGAGCGCCCAGAGCGCAAAAGCGTGCTGCGCATGCTGCTGCAGTAAGATTGGTAAGCCTAAATTAAGGCTGAACTCCGATAGAGTTGCAAAGGAAACTTCAAAGGAGACTTCTGTCCGTGAGTGACAGTAACCAATATTACAGTTGAATTATATACACACGCGTCGCACATATAGAAAAAGAAAAAAAGGGGAAGACAAAGGTAAATGTTTAATTCCTCCTCCTTACTCCTTCGCTCGGAGGAAGGGGAAAAACAACTTATCGACTCAGGCTTTTTGGAGTCGACACGTGTTATGCAAATCGATGCATCGATGTATCGGTTTTTTGGTTAAAGCCCTAGGGGACAGGAATTGGTTGGAATAACGTGTTCCTTCCATGCGCTATGTCCAAACAGGGAAACTCCCCCCAGCTAAAAAGAAGGCGGCGCGACTCCTCATTCCTTGAAGGAAGCATAGCCCAGTCTGCTGCCAGGTTGGCAGAGGGTGTGTAGAGCCCAGGATCACATTAGGAATTGGTACTGCATTGCCAAAGCATTGCATTGGCAATGCTTGCACTGCATTGTACCAGCTGTCATAATAATAATTATTACCGTTGGCGTCGCGGGGATATTAATATCACATCGGTGCATCGCCATCAACCTCCCGCTTTCAGCACAACAAGCACAAAAAGTGCCTTTCTGGGCGCAGGTCTCCACCAGGCCAGGTCAGATTGTGGCCTCCTGGTGGTGCTATAAAAAGCCAATGTTAAAAGGGTGCCATTTATTGTTGTATTTAGCATTTTGATGATTTGAGGCATTTTGTGCAAAAAATGTGTTTTGCAAATGTCCACCTGTTGGTGGCGATATAACAAGCCATTTTGAAAAGAGTGGAATATTTCTCTCAGGCTAGTGCGTTAAAGATTTTATGTAAATTGCCTGCTGTGTTCAAAATCTTTATAAAATCGTCCTCCTGGTGGCGCTCTAACAGTCCGTTAGGGACAGAGATTCATGGTTGGCATCCAGGGAGTGTGTGTGTGCAAATTGTGGCTTAGATCCGGTTAACGGTTTGGGAGATTAGCTGGTAACAGACAGACACACAAATAGATTTTTTGGCAAAAAATGGCCAGAAAAAGCCTCCTGGTGGCGCTATAACAGGCTTTTGTGGAAGATTTGGGGTAAAGGTTCATTGTTAGTAACGAGAAAATATTTGTGCAAATTGTGGCATCGATCGGGTTAATGGTTTGGGAAATTAGCTGGTAACAGACACACACACAGATTTTTACAAATAAAAAGGCAAAAAACAGCCTGGTGGCGCTATAACAGGCCGTTGTGGAAAATTTGGGACAGAGGTTCATGGTTGGCATCCAAGTGTGTCTGCAAATTGTGGCATTGATCAGGTTAATGGTTTGGGAGATTAGCTGGTAACACACACACACACACACACACACACACACACACACACACACACACACACACACACACACACACACACACACACACACACACACACACACACACACACACACACACACACACACACAGATTTTTGCCAAATAATTGCAAGAATCTGCCTCCTGGTGGCGCTATAATAGGCCCTTCTGTAGACTTTGGAGCAGAGGTTCATCGTTGGCATCCAACTTTCCATTTGCATTTCCAGCCATTCAAAAAAATAAAATAAAATCTCTACAGCCCTAAATACTGAAAAGAGTATTTATAAAATGTCTGGGTTGTTCACATGAGACTGAGTAGACCATAAAATGACCAATTTTTTTTTTTTCATGTTGGAGGGGCACATGTTGGAGGGGCAAGAGAAAATGGTATGGGTGCGGCTTCATCGCCCGTGTCGCTTTGCGCCACGGGCGATGAAGCCCCACCCATACCATTTTCAGTTACAGGACTTTTATTAGTCAAGTAAAGCATCAATAATAACATCAGTTGTTGTTGAAGTTGCAACATAAAGCTAAAGGTCTGACTCAGAGAGTTTTCTGTTTTCAATGATGAAATGCTGTTGGTTTAGTGGTGACACAGCTGTAGTTAGTTGGTAGCAGTCAGTACTGTTTCAAATTTGAAATGTAAGCACTTTAATTTGAAATATCTTGGGTTGTTTTGCATGGCATCGTGTTTGGGGGGGCGGACTGGGTATTTAGGGGGGCATTGCCCCCCATGCCCATGCCTAGATCCGCCCCTGAAATGGACCCTTGCGGGTCCATTTGGTTTCATTTTTACACCTCAAGGGTTTTTTTTTTTTTTTAAGTGGAATAGCCCTTTAAAGTTAATGAATTGAAGGCCTTAATTTCCAGGAAAACACAGAATGGGGGAGCTTTTTAATTGTACAACACCTATAAAGTATATTAATGATGTAAAATGTTGAAAATCTGCGGAATTCCCCTTTAAAGGTTTTTTTTTGTTTTGTTTTTCATTCCATTCCCAATGCCTAAAAAGCAAGCGCCTACCATTGGCTCTAATGGTCTCCCTAGCAACCACTAACCTACACTCATTGGATTCTCTCAGCACGCCCCCTTGTACTGCACTCTCATTGGCCACTCTACTGCCCGAGGGGGGCGGGGACATTTCAAACCACCACAGCAAGCGGTTCTTCACAACTGCTGTTGTTGTGAAGTGACTGTGAACGGCAACGAAACGGATTAAGAGACGAAGGTATGTTTGTTTATTACTTCATATTTATATCTTGTGTTTTTCCTTCCTTAGAATGACAACTAGGTCTTGAAGGATAAAGAGTTCAGAGAGTATAATGTGTTGAAACACCTCGTGAGTTAAACCAACTAGGCTTCAGGCTGCTGCTGTTGGTGCTGCTGCTCTATGGTGTAAAATGAAAGAATGATGCTAATCGCGACTAGCATATATGCTAACACAGGGGTCTTGAGAGGGTTCCAGGTGGTCCCCAGGCTAAATGATGGAAAGCTTATGTACCAGATAACTCTTGAGAGTGTAAAAATGAAACCAAATGGACCCTTGCAGGTCCATTTGGTTTTCATTTAAAAAATGAAACCAAATGGACCCTTGCAGGTCCATTTGGTTTTCATTTCAAAAAGGTCGAAAACCCCTGGCTTAATTCACCAGTGGTCCCTGAGAGGGATCCAGGTGGTCCCCAGCTAAGCTGGTTAACCAGATGTAACTCTTGAGAGCGTAAAAATGAAACCAAATGGACCCTTGCGGGTCCATTTGGTTTCATTTTTACGCTCTCAAGAGTTAAAATATTCACCATCTGAATTAGCCCCAAGTCTACACAACTAGAAGATGTGGTGGTCCGTGGCTCAAATTCTGAATGAATGGTGGTCCGTGGGATCAAAAAGGTTGAAAAGAGTGTTGTATATGATGTTTGCACTAAAGCCATTGTGTTTAAAGGGGAATTCCACCCATTTAACATTTTTCTGAGCGCATACAAATGCTACCAAATGAACCCTAACGGGTCCATTTGGTTCCATTTGTACGCATACGGGTTCATTTGGTTCCATTTGTACGCTCTCAGAAAAAAATGTCTAAAGAAATCCATTAACATGGTGAATACTGTACATCTTGATGGTGTTGAAATACTGTACATATTGATGATGTCATCAAGACAGGGGTTGACACTAAGGTATCCGAGGCACTTGCCCATCGGGCAAGTGCAAGTTAGGTTCTACTTGCCCTCAGGTCATGGTCACTTGCCCCCCAAACATATATTGTAAATTTTGCATTTAAGTTTACTTCCTACTTGGAAAACCAGGGGTTTTCAACAGGTGGTCCGGGGACCACCAGTGGTCCCTGAGAGGGTTCCAGGTGGTCCCCAGTTATGTTGGTTAACCAGATGTAACTCTTGAGAACGTAAAAATGAAACCAAATGGACCCTTGCGGGTCCATTTGGTTTTATTTTTACACTCAAGAGTTACAATTCATTATCTTAATTAGCCCAGGTCTACACAACTAGAGAATGTAGAAGATTAGGTAATTTTGATGTGTATGTTAATTTGCCTGTTTCGTTTCCCAAATCCAGCCTGGAATTGTGGATAGCTAGAAAGCAGGGAAAGACACAGAGGTCTTGCCCGATCGGGCAACCACGTAGCAGTCTTCGCTTGCCCCACCATTTTTTTTACTTGCCCCGAGCAAGTGGGCAAGTGTTAGTGTCAAGCCCTGCAAGATGTTTCAGCATGTTAATGGTTTTCTTCAGACCCCCATTTCTTGGGAACACAGAATGGGGGAACTTTTTATCATGTCCACCCAGCACCTCTAGGGTATACTAATCAGGGCTTGACACTAACACTTGCCCGCTTGCCGGGGCAAGTAAAAAAAATGGTGGGGCAAGTGAAGACTGCTACCTGGTTGCCCGATCGGGCAAGCGTGCAACATAGTGCATTATAACACAACACAAGATAAATTTGTCTTGAAGGTGGTCATTGCAACTTGGGCTAATTAAGATGATGAATTTTAACTCTTGAGAGTGTAAAAATGAAACCAAATGGACCCGCAAGGGTCCATTTGGCTTCATTTTTACGTTCTCAAGAGTTACATATGGTTAACCAACTTAGCTGGGGAGCACCTGGAACCCTCTCAGAGACCACGTGTTGAAAACCCCTGGTTTAAAGCACCCAAGTAGGAAGTAAACTTAAATGCAAAATTTACAATATATTTTTGGGGGGCAAGTGACCATGACCTGAGGGCAAGTAGAACCTGACTTGCACTTGCCCGATGGGCAAGTGCCTCGGAGACCTTAGTGTCAACCCCTGCTAATGACATATTAGAATGTTGAAAATGGGTGGAGTTCCCCTTTAAATGGTTCAAGTCAATTGAATGTTACAATGCAACGATATAGGATACTGTGGCTGCCATTCTTTCCTTAAATTGATGTATTTTTATTTCTAATGTATACCCCTTATACATGTACTATACATACAGTATATACAGTACTTTATCCATTTTATTTTGTTATACCATAATTGAAAAGATAAATGATAATGAGGTCTCATGAGAAGTACAACACAACAGAGTGGTCATTTTCTGTTCTACACTTTGGTGTAGACTGGATATCTCAAAATCAGATATCTCAAAATCAGATATCAGAACCCAGTCTGATATCTGATTTTGAGCTACTAGTCCAGAGCTTGAGTCAACATCTGTGCATGGTTTGGAGCGGTGTGGCCAGCAGTGTGTGGTTGTGGTTGTATGATGTAGTAGCTGATCTACACTCACATTATGCGGTCTCTTTGTCGGCAGGCTCTGAAGCTGTCCTAGACTGGAGGACCACTGTTCACCCTCCATCTACTCGTCCTACTACTTATTCTACTACTCATCTACCTTGCATAAGGCAGGTTTTACAAAACAACATTACAGTACATTGCTATTAGAGCTGTGACGATTAATTGTAATAGAATTAATAATTTATTTCTCAACTAATTTAGTGATTGATTATTAATGGGTGTTTCCTACTTAGTTTTTCAGCATTAATTGTCCCTTACAACCTGATTATAGCTGCACATGGACAGAAGCAACTGCAAGGCAAAAATTGACACTGTGGCACTGTACTGTAACATTGATTATATTAAGGGCCAAACATAAATCTTGAATATTTATTTATAAAGGACCTATTTGAGTTCAGAAGAGTACTGTACCTTTTTAGACTGAGGTGTGTAGATATTCCGTAATCAATGTATGCCGTCAGAATAAGCCTAAAGACACCATGAGTTGCTTTAATATAACCGTGTTTGTTATTGGCCTAATGAGCAGTTAATCACACATTTTTTTGTTGGTTAAAACTGTCTAAAATATATTTTAAGGTGATGGTTAGAGAAGTGTTGTAATCCTATTCATCTTTTAACTAATCGGCCAATGATTTCATTATGAAAACAATCATTAGTTGCAACTCTGATTGCCATACTTGAATCTTTGCAGCAGATTCTTTAATGTGTCAGTGAAATCAAACTGCAGAGCAGAGCAACTGATTTAAACCTGCTTATAATAAGAAATTAGCAAATCTACAAGCCCACAACTTCCGCCTCTTTCTCTGTAGGCTGCCATGCTGTGTCGACGCTCTGCAGTCATCCCATTCCACCAGATCCCCTCCACCTGCAAGTCATTAGGGACTTTAAGAACGGCGTCTCTACGACTTCGACACTCAACGAGGATGTGGGCGTGCTCCGTCGCAGTCGCCACAGAAGACCGGCATAGTTAAGAAAACAGGTCTATTTACATACTGTCACTTCTTAAACATGTATAAAATTGGAAAAAATACAAAAATCACGGCACCCCTCTTTAAGGTGTCTCACTTGTTTTGATTGTGGGCATGTATTAGCTGATCTACACACTCACATTATGCTGTTTCTCTTTGTCGGTAGGTTCTGGACTGCAGAACCCTGTTCACTTCTACGACTCATTCTACTGTCATCTACCTTGCATAAGGCAGGTTTTACAAAACAAAACAAAACAAAACAAAAAAAACATTACAGTACATTGCCATTAGGGCTGCGGCGATTAATCGTAATAGAATTCATAATTTATTTCTCAACTAATTTAGTGATTGATTATTAATGGGTGTTTCCCACTTAGTTTTTCAGCATTAATTGTCCTTTACAACCTGAATATAGCTGCACATGGACAGAAGCAACTGCAAAGGAACATTTGACACATACTGTAACATTGATTATATTGAGAGCCAAACATGAAGCTTGAATATTTATTTATAAAGGTCCTATTTGAGTTCAGAAGAGTACTGTACCTTTTTAGATTGAGATGTGTAGCTATTCCTTAGTCAAATCTATGCAGTCAGAATAAGCCTAAATACACTATGAGTTGCTTTAATATAACTGTGTTTATTAGCCTAATCAGCAGTTAATCACACATTTTTTTGTTGGTTAGAACTGTCTAACATATATTTTAAGGTGATGGTTAGAGAAGTGTTGTAATCCTATTCATCTTTTAACTAATCGGCCAATGATTTGATTATGAAAACAATCATTAGTTGCAACTCTGATTGCCATACTTGAATCTTTGCAGCAGATTCTTTAATGTGTCAGTGAAATCAAACAGCAGAGCAACTGATTTAAACCTGCTTATATTGAGAAATTAGCAAATCTACAAGCCCACAACTTCCGCCTCTTTCTCTGTAGGCTGCCATGCTGTGTCGACGCTCTGCAGTCAGCCCATTCCACCAGATCCCCTCCACCTGCAAGTCATTAAGGACTTTAAGAACGCCGTCTCTACAACTTCGACACTCAACGAGGATGTGGGCGTGCTCCGTCGCAGTCGCCACAGAAGACCGGCATAGTTAAGAAAACAGGCGATGCCGACGGGGTCCACCTCTTACACTGGCGTCTTTGGTTTCCATGGAGACGCTCCTCTACAGTGCACCCCTTGCCCACGTTGCTAACAAGATGCCAAGAGCTGCATTCTGCCGTCGGAGGAAAGGCTCTGACCGCCGTGAGGCTTATATATCGAGCACCGATCATTTACGTGTGGTGCCGGAGGGATCTTAAACTGATTTACCACTTGGTGCAAAGTAAGTGTGGAATGTTGAAATGCAAATACTGGGGTTAGCAAATAAGAAGGTTGGCACTTCTCAAACACTACATACTTGATCATATACTGTTTGGGTGTGGCAGTATACCCACACATGTATTCAACCTGCCCTTGCTTATAGTACCTGGAATTCCCTTAAGACTCATTTGACGAGGAGTCACACTCGATGTACCACTGACCAAGCTGAACTTTTTAAAGCCTTTTGTGTGAATATATGTTGAAGTGAGACAGCTTATCCGATATTAACACATGCACATTTTACACCATAATGACGACTATCCACGTTATTGGCCTGATAGCCTCTAGATGTGCTGCATGAATTTCCTCTCTCCGAGTGAATATTCCTAATTAAACTTGTGTAGTCTGAACTCCTTTCTGTGTTACTGTACAATATCTGCACACAGTGTTGCAGTAGGACTAGAAAAAACATACAGACAAGTATAACATATTGAGAAAAATGGTTTACAATTGTATCTATAAAAGTAAATGACACATGCCCCCAAAATATTTTAGATGTTATAAGCCCCCCCCCCCCATGTCGACCCTCCACTACATATATATGAAGTTCTCCACAAAGCCTGCAATGTTGTGTGCACTAGGATTATCTGCAACAATACACTAAACAGTGCCCTTGATAGTCTTTCTCATTTTATAGATGAAAACAAATCGTATCAACTAGGATATCGAGTTGTAACAACTACTGTAGCAAGTTGTATCAACTAATACTAACAATGAAATGAAACAACACATTGGGTTTTACAATGTATTAGATTTGTTTTGTTTCTGTTTGCCACTTTAAAGCCATAATATTTTGTGCAATTTGAAATGTTTCATTTTTTTCATATTATAGGCTAACTTGTTTAAAAATATGTAAGATTTTTTAATTAAATGTATTAGATTTGTTTTGTTTCTATTTGCCACTTTAAAGCCACTTTTCATGGACTTTAAAATGTTTCATCTTTGCGTATTATCAGCTAACTTGTTAATAAAGTGTTTAAGTTCTACATTTGGGCTTCTATTGGATTTTATTAATGTATAGGTATTTTCATTGCATGTATGTAGATATAGGTACATATAGGTCATATATGTACATATATGCTACATACACATATATGTTCGCATACTAAAAATTGGCACCTTTCCTATATGTATATGTGCATATATGTACCATATATGGTACATATATGCACATATATGGTACATATATGCACATATACATATAGGAAAGGTGCCAATTTTTAGTATGCGGCCCTATATCACAAACATACATGCACCATATATGTTTCTTCCATGTGGGAAAATATCCTGCAAGTAATTTCAGCTGAAATGTTGTGAGTTTGACACTCTGTTTAATAATATCAGAAATAACTTTTGTGTTTGGATGAATGGGCTGTCAATAGGAAGTTGCAATTTGTTAGCAGCTTGTTGGCAAGATGTGCGTGGTCTGAATATCATCAGTGATGATTCCAATTACAAAAACACAGTAAGTGAGATTACTATGTAAGCCAAGCAGAAATGTCTGTGCATCTGACTGTCACACATATTTGGGGCACGCCTGACCGAAATATGTAGAATTCCATATATGGGAAGCTGAGACATGCAGCGTCTTACATGTAGTGGACTGTGGTGACGTGGGGGACGCAGAGGACAGAGTCATATTCTGATCTGACCTCTCCATGCCTGCATGGAGCACTGCCAAGTTTAATAGGACAGAACACGCAAGCAAGCATGTGCACGTACACCAGGGGCGGATATAACATGTCCCATTTGGTGGGGGGGGGGGGCAAGAGAACATGTTGGAGGGGCAAGAGAAAATGGAATGGGGGCGGCTTCATCGCCCGTGTCGCTTTGCGCCACAGGCGATGAGGCCGCACCCATACCATTTTCAGTTACAGGACTTTTATTAGTCAAGTAAAGCATCAAAATAACATCAGTTGTTGTTGAAGTTGCAACAGACACGCAGCATGCATAAAGCTAAAGTTCTGACTCAGAGAGTTTTCTGTTTTCAATGATGAAATGCTGTGGGTTTAGTGGTGACACAGCTGTAGTTAGTTAGCAGCAGTAGTGTTTCACATCATTTTAAATATAAGCACTTGAATTTGAAATATCTTGGGTTGTTTTGCATGGCATCGTGTTTGGGGGGGCAGACTGGGTATTTAGGGGGGAATTGCCCCCCCATGCACATGCCTAGATCCGCCCCTGATGCACACACACACCCTCTCTCTCGCGCTCTCAATCTGATGACGACAGTTGGCAGCGTCCCCAACCCCTCGAGGTGAATGAAACGTGGGACGCACAGTGACTCAACGGTCACCTTCAGAGGAGGTTCTGTTCCACTTGAAGTGGTTCATCACACTGATCAGGGGCAGATCCAGGCATAGACATGGGGGGCAACGCCCCACCAAACATGATGGCATGCAAAACAACCCAAGATACCCAAGAAATTCAAGTGCTTACATTTAAAAATGATTTGAAACACTACTACTGCTACTGCCTAACTACAGCTGTGTCACCACTAAACCAACAGCATTTCATCATTGAAAACAGAAAACTCTCTGAGTGAGACCTTTAGCTTTATGCATGCTGTGTGTCTGTTGCAACTTCAACAACAACTGATGTTATTATTGATGCTTTACTTGACTAATAAAAGTCCTGTAACTGAAAATGGTATGGGTGTGGCTTCATTGCCCGTCTCACCTGTCCCCCCAATTGGGAAATGTTACATCTGACACTGATGAGAGGCCAGTTTTACAAATGCCTTCTAAATCAGTATTTCTCAAGATTCAAGAACTTCAAGCCATGTGAACAAGTTGATGGGAATATGTCTTTGTTCATGCTCAACATATGCAGACATTCTACAGTATATACTGTACATACAAGACAACAACAAGACAATTCAATGCAAAAGAAATGGCATTTCGTTGTTTCAACTGCTATGCGCATTGCATATTGCTACGGTACTGAACATGCATCAATACAACTGCAACCTAATGAGTCAAGTTCAAATGTCTAATTAGCTACAGTAAGTGCTATCTCTGAATCGAGATGTACAGTAATTCTGTGCAATTCTGTAACTCCTGCCAGATGGGAGGAGATTGAAGAGGTGGTATGTGTGGGGGGTGAGATGTCATGATTTTTTGCTCTCAAACCTTCATCAAGTACAGCTTCATCATGTACTGCTATTTTGGGAATGGTCATCGCTAAAATCTACATGACACTGATGTGTCATTTGGTTTAGGATTTCTGAAAAATGTAAAATCTTCATTCAAAAGTAAATAAAAATGAAATTATGTTACTATAAATCACCATAGCTGCAGCAGGTAATGTGACAGAGAGGTGTTCCTGGCGTGAAAGGTATAACAACCTAAAATGTATTAAATGTAGAGAAGAGAAAGCAGTGTATAGTATAAACCCTTCAGCTGTCAGAGCTGCATCATCGCAGGACACCTTTGTTGTCACTGTCACTTGACTCAGCACTTTAACAGGCCCTGATGGTGGCAGGGTGTTGTGTCCTGTTCCTATGCTCTGTCACTGTGTGACACTATGTATTGTACACCACTAGTGGTTCTCTGTCTCTGTGCAACACAATGTACAACACTAGTGTTTCTCTGTCACTGTGCGACACAATGTACAACACTAGTGTTTCTCTGTCACTGTGCGACACAATGTACAACACTAGTGTTTCTCTGTCACTCTGCGACACAATGTACAACACTAGTGTTTCTCTGTTACTGTGCAACACAATGTACAACACTAGTGTTTCTCTGTTACTGTGCGACACAATGTACAACACTAGTGTTTCTCTGTTACTGTGCAACACAATGTACAACACTAGTGTTTCTCTGTTACTGTGCGACACAAATTACACCACTAGTGTTTCTCTGTCACTGGGCGACACAATGTACAACACTAGTGTTTCTCTGTCACTGTGCGACACAATGTACAACACTAGTGTTTCTCTGTCACTGTGTGACACAATGTACAACACTAGTGTTTCTCTGTCACTGTGTGACAAAATGTACACCACTAGTGTTTCTCTGTCACTGTGTGACAAAATGTACACCACTAGAGTTACTCGCAACACTTTTCTTATTGAGTGTTCAATACTATATTTATCTTGGTTAATTGAGGATTTATTAATTATTTATTATTTCAAACAAGTATCTGCCTATAGTGTACATGAATTTGGTGCAGCCCAGTGGCAATATTCCCATTGCTATGCTATGCCATTTTTAAAGGGTGCGCCACCCCAAATTTTGCATTTTTCAAGATTGTTGGTGTTTTTATCATCCTAAGTATATTTTTACACTCCAAGTTGTTTTTAAACAGTCCAACCTATATTGAGATATATTTGATTTGCCCCTTTAACATTGCCTACACTCTTTAAGTCATTGGTATGCATGGAATCCACAATTGAATTGTGGTGAATTTGGTTTTCAAAATAAAATACCCTGTGCATCCACCTGGTAAGGAAGCGAGATGGAGTTCAATGTTGCCAGCCATTTTTGAGGGGCACTAGCCGAGTCTCTTATGAATAAAAGGTGACAAGACAATAGTAGGTTGCCATGGCCGGCACACTAACAAGGTGCCCTTTTGGGAAACCACACTAACTACAAAAGCAAAGTTTAAACAAATAAAACAGCATTGATGGCGTTCAGTTCACCATAAATATATACAAGACACATATAGTGGCAGTAAGGGCACACAGGCTCGCACGCACGCGTGCGCGCGCACACACACACACACACACACACACACACACACACACACACACACACACACACACACACACACACTCACGCACAATAGACAGCTTAAAGTCTTAGATTGGAATCATATTGGGGTTTATCAAATCATAACGACATAAAAGCACTGAACAGAACAGTCCTAAAGATCAGATTTGATAAACTAATCATATTTTCTCAGCAGTCTGAGCAGAAGGCCTCAGTGCCCCTTCGTTGTTTTCTATTTCATCCGTCTATTAATTTCCATGTAGTGATCTGTCTTGTGGCCTTCTACATGATGATATCTATCTCTATCCAAAACATTTTAGGCTGGACAGAGCAGACTGTTGCAGTGCCACCAGAAAAAAGATCTATAGTTGGATTACAGGTTGTCATTTGGCTTGTCACAAGTCCCAGTGGAACTCTTGCCAAAATGCCAGCATCAGCCGTCAGTCCCAAGGACAGCAATTGGCTTGGTATCAAAAGGGCTTTATTTTTATACTGATGTTTGTGTGTATCCTTTTAGCCTTAAAGGAGTCGTTCATCCAAAAAATGACTTATTTCCTATTAATTAGGCTACATACCTCATGACAACTTCAATTCAAAACGTTTCGTTCTCATTACATTCCCAAGCCAATAATTTGATGACCGGCCGAGTCGCCATCAGGAGACTTGCAGAGGAGTGTGTGTGTGTGTGTGTGTGTGTGTGTGTGTGGGGTGTGTGTGTGTGTGTGTGTGTGTGTGTGTGTGTGTGTGTGTGTGCGTGCGTGCGTGTGTGTGTGCGTGCGTGCGTGCGTGCGCGCGCGCGTGTGTGCGTGTGTGTGTGTGTGCGGGACAGCATTCCGGTTTCCATTCCTCGGGCCCAAATTAATGACAGCATGGGAAAGGAGTCTTTAGAGAAAGTTACAGTAAAAAAAACCAGTAAAAAGATTTTAATTCTACTATGACATCAATTTAGCGCGGTCAGTGTAAATGCAAAACAGCATGAGGGTTTAAATGTATTTTAAAAAATGACAATGTTATCTGTCCCTGGCAAAGCAATTAGCTGGCAATCTAAATATTGTTGACAATCGAAATAAATCACATCTTTGCAGCCAGGATGTAAATGAGGGGGGGGGGGGGGGGGGGGGGAGGGGTGCTTTGGGTTGGAAACTGATTGGCAAGCAAATGCTGTGACACAACTTATCATTTAGAATTTCATATTTCTGTAGCTCATTAGTCGTCTTTATCTACTCTCCAATACCTATTCACTGGCAAGAGTGTGTGCACTAAGCTGCAGAGATGGTGCATCTGTGTGTGTGTGTGTGTGTGTGTGTGTGTGTGTGTGTGTGTGTGTGTGTGTGTGTGTGTGTGTGTGTGTGTGTGTGTGTGTACGTGCGTGCGTGTGCATGTGTGTGTTTGTATGTGACGTGCATGTGTGTGACCTACAAGCCACACGACGCAGACACAAGTGATTGTGAGCTGGAAGATTGTCTATTTTCTGCGTGTGTTGCCGTTGTGCGAAGTTTAGAGACGATAGGAGCTCTCTCTCTCTCTCTCTCTCTCTCTCTCTCTCTAAGGGGACACTCTGCATCTGGGCCAAAGTAATTGGTCTGCTATTCATATTCAGCTGCAGAGTGTAATAGCCTACAGTTATGAAGACATACAGTCACACATGAACTAGTTACACAGAGGACAACATCAACCACCACGGCGGCCTGACCCCAGACTGCCACCATCTTGTGGCGGTAGTGGTGGGGGGTTGGTGGGGGAGTTGGCGATGGAGGGAGGGGGGGTGATTGGGAAATGTCACTTGTTTGGATTATTGGGATCAGCGAGGGGACAATGACAACATGTGTGTGTACGCGTGTGTGCGGCTGTGTGCGCATGTGTGTTCATGCAAGTGTGGTTGGAAAGGGACACTGAAACCATGTCTCTCGTCTGTGAGATGGTGGTCATATTGGTGGGTCCCCCTTCTATCAGTAGTCAGACTCAGTGGGTCTCCCTTTTATCAGTGATCATATCAGTAAAAAAAGGTCTATTTTCAGTGAAAAAAATAACTATATCCGTAGAAAATCTCGTATCGGTGGTTTTATACCTCTATCGCATTGGTTATCTTATTGTTCCCAAAATTCCATATCGGTCGGGCTCTAGTGTTTTGGGGGGAATTAATGCCAATGGCCAATTAATACCAACGTCCAATGTCACAACGGTAGGCCTAACCAAAAACAGACGAAACACCTTCTTTTTTTTCATTTGAAATCCAGAAAGGTTTTGGAACATTCTAGTTTTACACCTGCCTGTATACCTGTAGGCTACTACACTTAATTTTAATGCCAGTTTACAGTTCTGGCAGTGAAGACCTATAGCCTATAATAGTGCAGAGTGTCAGGTCGTGAATCACAGGTTATGATGAGCTGCCATTAATAGAATCTGCTTCCATTAGAACATGAATGTGCCTCCTTATTGCCTCCTCTCTCTCCCTCTTCCTCTCTCTGCCTCCAGCTCTCTGAATGTACACACACTGACTCACTCATCAATTACAGCCACGGCTTATGTTGAGTTATTATCTCCCTACAAATAATTATGTTAGAGCCATGCAAAGGGTTGTGGGGAGCAGCGATAACACCAGCAGATTCCCGTACCGCTCGGCACAATAACAACATGCCCAGAGTGACACTCAGCAGCACGCGCCGCTGTGCCGCCGAGTGTCACACTGGCATGAATTAACATAGGAATGAGCCTGTATGCATGTCAAGTGTCCATTGTGTGACTTGCTAGTGTAGGTGTTAAGCAACGTCATTAAATTAGTGTCTCGCCTGAGATCAAAACCCCAATGCAACACCGAATGTAACCTAACCTAATATCCCTAACCTTATTCCTGAATGGGAACTCAGTAAAATAGCCTAGATAAACCTAACCTTATTCCTAACCGTATCCTGGTTAAACTGGAAGGCAGGGTGAAGAATATGTTTTGCACTCTGTCCATTCACCATCCATCCACCGTCCTTCCACTTGTTACTAGATAATCTCCAGCACCGTTAATCTGGTTGATGCCAAACTTTGCACACACCCTCCCTGGATGCCAATGATGAACCTCTGCCCCAGGTTTTCTGATATGTTATATTCCGTCCTAATTAGCTAACATTGCCTTTCAAAGTTTGCAGGATGCCTGTTTTCAACACAAAGCCTCAAATTGTGAGCGCAGCATGCAAATTATGTGAAATGCCTGAAATCATCTAATCATCTAAAAAAGCACCTAAATAATCTAAATATATATATTACTTCATAAACATTTTGCCAAAGATCACAAACACACACACACACACACACACACACACACACACACACACACACACGTACGTACGCGTACACGTACGCGTACGCACACGCACGCACGCACGCATGCACGAACACTCACACACTCATGCATGCACACACACACAAATTCTCTTCTGAGAGCACAAAACCTTTTCAGAAGGCTAAACAGATCAATCAACATGGAGGTCCTTGACATGTAAAGCTTTGAGAACCACTGCTTTAACAATAAACATGTTGTTCAAACCACTCCTCTCCTCAGTACTGCCGGCGGCACGACACACAGCTAAGTGTGTTAAGTCTATAGAAGCTGACACACGCATGCACGCACGCACGCACGCACGCACGCACGCACGCACGCACGCACGCGCGCACACACACACACACACACACACACACACACACACACACACACACACACACACACACACACACACACACACACACACACACACACACACACACACTCACACACTCACACACTACCACACTCTCCCATTTGTAAAATAAAAAACACCTATAATTACCTGTGCAGTGGTATACCCCACCCCCCACCCCCACCCCCAACATTCCTCAACAAGATAAATATGGTGGTCAAGGCATTTACAGATAAGACAGCCAGCACTCGGGGAGCTGGCTATGTTTATTATTATCACGGTTTGAAGTGGCGTCTGAACCTCGACGCAAAGTGCTGCTGTGCTGATTATTCACAGCGAAGAGGAGAGAGCTCCATAGCAGCCTCCATCCATTAGCTCCCCAACGCAACTTGAACACAAACACCTTCTTTCCTCTGCAGCCTGTAGCCTGCCTGGGGACTGTAGAGTCTTTACTGCTCAGCCAGGGCGGATCTAGGCATGGGTATGGGGGGGGGCAATGCCCCCCTAAATGCCCGACTGCCTCACCAAACATGATGGCATGCAAAACAACCCAAGATATTTCAAATTACAGTGCTTATATTTAAAATGATTTGAAACACTATACTGCTACTAACTAACTATAGTCGTGGCACCACTAATCCAACAACATTTCATCATTGAAAACAGAAATCTCCATGAGTCAGACCTTTAGTGTTATGCATGCTGCGTGTCTGTTGCAATTTCAACAACAGCTGGTGTTATTATTGATGCTTATACTTGTCTAATAAATGTCCTGTAACTGGAAATGATATGGGTGCGGCTTCATCGGCCGTGGCGCGAAGCGACACAGGCAATGAAGCCGCTCCCATACCATTTTCTCCTGCCCCCCCAATTGGGAAATGTTATATCCGCCCCTGCTACTGCTGCACTAGCCTGTCAGCACAGACAGTGATTATTACTAACTACGGTAATAATTATAGTATGTCCTCAAAATTTTAGGTCAGAAAATGACCATGTATGGCAGCAAAATTTGAGGGCAGAAGACATTACACGTACAATTTTTGGCATAACTCGATTGGCCATTGTGATTGACTGGAAGGTGGGCGCGGAACTTCTGCAACATATAACTGGTGTCACCTGCGGCACCAAACTAGTGGCGCAACCACTAAGCGATGCTGCAGCCAATCACATTGCAGAACGGCACACCTTCCAGTGAAACACAATGGCCAATCACAGTGCAAATTTCGGCACCATACGACATATGTCATCATGTCTTCATCCTCAAATTTCGGCGCCATACATGGTCATTTGCTGACCTCAAATTTTGAGGACATTACTATAATTAAATCCGTGCCCAAAATTTGAGGATGGAATTTGTGCCAAAGTGTACCACACTCAATTAGGTTTTACTGAGGGCAAATCCTGTACCTTGCCTTGGCCTGGCTGAAATGTACTCACAATACTCTCATATCATACCGTATATCTCCATCCCCAAACAGGTATTGTATATGGATCAGTTCATCTCGAAAGAATAATACACTAGCCAATCTGCAAGCTCATCGTGATCAAGCTACTTCCGGTATGTGACACTGTCATTACGTACAAGCAAAGACCAGGCTTAACCCCCCCCCCCCTCCCCCCGAACTCTCTCACTTTCACATCCCTCTGTCTGCTGTCTCCTTCCCTCCCTGCCGTCTTCTCCTCCACCGCTCTCCCTCACTCCCCCCCCCCCACACACACACACACCTCACCACCCTATACTCCGTCCCGAGGAGGAGCATCCATTGTGAGACTCCAGCAGATGGATGGGGAACAAAGGGGGGTGAGAAGCCCCCCCCCACCCACCCCTTGTATCAGTGCCAACCAGGCTCGGGGTGTAATCTTCTCAAGCTTCCACGGCAGAGCAATGAATAACCTCAGCCTCCTCTCAGAGACCCCTGCTCCCCCCCGCTACCCCCCCAGGCTCTTATCAGGCCCTCCGCAGGCTCGCAGGGGCACCGCCGCTCCCCGGATAGCATCTCCTTCTCTCTCTCTTTCCTCCCCACTGCCCCGTTCCTCGCTCGTCCCAGCCCTGCCCGACCCGGCCCGCCGCACCCAATCAAGCGCTTTTTGTCTTGTTTTTTTTTCCTCCTCGGAGGCGTGTTACAAGGCCTCAGAGATTAATTGGGGGCTGTGGCTGCATGACATCTGGTCTCGGCTTCATAAAAGTCTGGGGTCCTGGAGGTCTGCCGGGGATAATAATGAAGTGTACATAAGTTAATTTTCTCATCGACGGAGTGCTTCATTGGAACGGTCCTTCAATAGAGGCCGCTTCGCTTCCACACTCCAGGAATTGCTCTGAGGAAAAACAAAACAAAACAAAACAAAAAAAAACCTTTTGGCGAAAGATGATAATTAGGATCATAATAAATAATGGGTGGAAATGGAAAATGGAATATATAAAGATATAAATCTCTCTTTTATATTACAGGGGGAAATGTTTTGTGCCAGTGAAAAGACAAATTGTTTTACACTTTATAAACAGATTCCTATAACAACTCCTTCCTTTTTTGTATACAGTTAGCAACTGGTGTGTGTTTGATCCATTGAATTTTCAACTATGTGAGTGTATCCAGATTCTAGAGCCAGCATGCCATTCTGGAGGGAGTTAAATCTCAAATCTTGTTTGGAAAAATGAAAATGTGTCACTGCCACACAGGTTTCTGAACTGTCCATAGCCCTTCTATGAGACACAGACAGAAAGAATTGTGTCATATTATCACCAGCCCAATTATATTAAGTATAATTCACAGGTCATTGCTTGAGAGGGTCACTGTGTCACAGAAATGAGTCTCTCTACTGTTGCTCCACACCAACCAGACAGCCATGCTGTTTAGCAGCAGCAGACTCAGCGTCCGGGTGGCTTCCTTGAAGCAGCCTGTTAAAATATTGAGTGTGTACTTAAGTGCTATTTGGCCATAAGTGTCATTTAGGCTGAAGGGTTCTCCATCTACTGAAGACGCACTGAAGACTTGATCAGCCATGCTGTGGTGGCGATCACACAGCCATGCACAACAACACAGGAGCTGAATTATTCACTCACCATTAAATATTTCATGCTTTTGTCCCACAAACTGCTAACCATAGAGGTAAAGCAAAAACATGAATGGAACAAACTAGAAATCTATATCCGTGTGAAATAGCTTTGGCTGTGTTCATTGTTATCATTGTGCTGAATTTCTACTGTTATTTGCTAATACCAAATACAATTTTCAACCACCCACTTAATTACATAAACATTATAAATACAGTCCCAGTACTGTGTCTTCCAATATTGTGCCTATAAAATAATGCGATATCAACACCTCTGCACAAATATCAATATAAACGATTCATTGCTTGTCCTATACATATTCATTTGTTTAATCAATTATGGTGATTTGGAAAGCTGAATACAAACTCTGCAGAACCTAGAGTTGATCTCAGGAGAAGGTCAAGTACCTGGAAAACCTGACCTCTAAAGTTGAAGGGGGTTGCAATTGGACAATTGTAGATCTGTATAACAGATCCAGTTCCACATCCCAAGCGCCCATATCTGTCATATGATAACATAGTTTCGGGTGGCCAAAGTTTGTTCGCACATGGAACAAATTACTGCAAATTGTACGCCAATGGAAGGAAATAACCAGTGTTGTAGTGGTACTTTTAGAAGTGGGGGGACACCTCTGAAAGGGGAATTTCTGAGAGTGTACAAATGTGAACCAAATGGACCCTAGCGGGTCCATTTGGTTCTATTTGTACACTCTCAGAAAAAAGGAAACTCATTAACATGGTGAAACACATCTTGATGATGTCATCAAGATGTATTTCACTATGCTAATGATTTTTTTTCAGACCCAAAAATATTTTAGACGTGAGAAGTGTGGGGACGCCGTCCCCCCGCGCCCCCCCTCCACTACACCCCTGGAAATAACTGTCCAAACCAAGACATGGCAACAGTCTGCAAGAGCTTGCCGTACTCAAAATGAAAACACAGATAATTTTGCGCCAGTCCTTTTTCAGTACTCCCGATCAGAGCTCCTCCTCAGAGCTGATGGGTACAGGAATTGAAAGCTGAGCAGTTCAAATGTGCGACGGGAAATGTCTACTCTATATCTGTCTCTATATCTTTATCTAGGCTTGCACAAAAAAGAGGCAGATGAAGGGTCTATTTCTCCACAGAGCATTCCAACCATCAGCTAGGAGGTGAAGCTGAAACTGAGTTTATACATTGCAGGCTAATAAAGCCTAAAATAATAATTATACTTAATAATCGCATTGGGTGGAAACCTCATTACGTACCGCAGTACTGCAGACTGGTCTGAGGTTTATTGATATATGCAAGACAAAGAAAAACAGCACTGTATGTTGCTGTTGATTGATGGCGCACACCAGACATTATTGCAGGACACACACAGCCACAGAGCGAGAGCTTTCTCGTGCACAGTTCCTTTGTTGTTGCTGGAGGGTTGATGGTATTATCTGCTGTGTATGTCTGACCTGTTGTGCAGAGATGTGCATTATTACAGCGTTCATACACACAACCCAACACGCTACAGGCACAATATTCATGACTAAAGTTGCCTGTGGCGTCTAGCCGCGTGCAGACAATGGGCTGCAGACAAATCATCAGCATGTTCTCCCATGCATGCGTTCAGGGAACCTTCCGCACTTGTAGCCGCGTCACATGGAGCAGCATCCCACAAAAATACCACGTTTCTTAATCATATTCACATAATCTTCCAGAGAGGGAGAGAGAGAATGGTATGTGGAATCACAGATAAGCCTCCTTATGTTGCTGCAAATGAGTCTGTGTGAGAAATGAATCACCTTGCAACAGACTCCCCTGCATTTTAATTTGCCGTGGCATCTGTGACCGGACCGCCACGTCCCTAACCCCCTCAGGGGGACCCCCAACCCTATCTGCTACAACACCCCCCCTCCCCGCCGCCCAAAAAAGACAGTGTTGCCACATCCTATTATAATAAGCGATTTTGGGCTTAGTTTTTTTTTCAGTATAAATAAAATAAATAATTTGTGTCGGGACCACATTTGTTATTCATTTTTGTGCACATCTGTCCATTTTCTTCAAGGACTGCTTCGAAAATATAACATTTGTGAGCTCTTTGAATACTTATGTGGCCCACATAATAGTTCCTTCTTTCTTCTTCTGGGTGAGCACTATATGCTCCCTGCAGGATGCTGCTCTCCTCACAGTCATAAAGGGATAATACGCATGTACAGGACCCTCGGATGGGGCAATGGTAAATTCCCTGCTGCCCTACACCACAGAGGTTGTGTGTTTGAATCCACCATGGTGTGTCCAAATGTGCAAACAAATGTGTTTGTTGAGCGTCTACTCTGTCACAAACACAACTGGCGGTGGAGGGACACAACAGAAAGAGGGACTCAGGGAAGCATGGAGTGGAGGATAGTGGTCATGGTCTCTAGTCTGCATCCTCCCGGTGGAGACTCCTCACTGGCAGGCGAGTCAGTAGGATACAACAGGCAAAAAAAGGCCTGTCAGCAGATTTGTCTGGAATAGCCAAACAGGACACAGCATTCAATTATGTTGCATACTGTGTCCTAATTGGCCACTCTGATTGGTGTACAATTGAAATATTCCAGACTGCTGATTTTTTTTCTTTGCCAACAGCTGATTCGGTCTGGCTTTAGCCAGGCTACTGTTTTTGACTGTAAAGTTTACAGAGAAATACAGATTGAGGTGACGCTGCACTATAAACACAGATAAAGTGAAAACCAAAATCCATATACCCGAGTTGCTCATTTCTCTCGTCTGATCTGGCAACACTGCCCGAAACCCTCCTGAGTGGGGGAGGAGCGGGGGGGAGAGGACACGTTTGATTGATGATGGTGTGAATTAAACAGAAAGAGATGGAGAGAAGCCTTTTATCAGGCCAGGAACATGAGTGGATTAAAATGTAGTTGTACAAGCCCCTCTGTGTCAGCGCCGCGCAGCAGGGCCACGTATCAGCACACTGCAGACACACACATGGCCAGCCTTCTGTTCTGCACACATGAAACTTTGCTGGAAAAGATCCAATGTGTAAACACTCACTATCGACGTCTATAAAAAAACAACAACAACATCATTGCTGTTGGGGGCAGAAAACACACATTTGTGTTTCGTCATAAATTAGCACACTACTTGATCATACTGCAAGCCACACACGCTATCAAAAGTAGGCCTATCCGCAACTGGAAAAGTGGCATGAATAGACTTTGAGCAGAATTACCTCCAGCTATTGGTCCGACTTGCGAAAAACGACCAGATTAAGGTTGGCCACCCAAGAGAGATATCTTCAATCTCAATGAAGTAGTCTAACATTTCATTAAAAGAAAAACTGTAAAGAAAATAAATGGCAACAATGGCACATGTTCGAAGAAAATGCTTTGATAGAACTCAACAGTGAGAGTAATAAAGCATTAAAGAGGTAGTTCACCCACAAGTTACTCAGGTTCTATCAATTAAACAGCTCATGGAAACTTGAATTAATGTTTTTGTCGCATCCCTATAAGCCTCAATAAAGATAAAAGCATGAACGTTTCATTAAGTCTTGTAGTTTCTCCAGGGTACGGTACATGCTTGATCTCTCCGCACTGAAAGCATTATAACATTAAGCCGCAACTCGCATCCGATACACAGTCAAATCCCTCTTCCAAAGACAGTCATTTGTGCACTCTTGAATCTTTTCAGTTAGATGAAAACGATGCTGTGTGAGCATGCAGCTAGAGTGCAGTGTGATCTCCTGTACTTGACCCATTAAAACCAGGAAAGTCTCGGTGTGAACTTTCAGCTATATATCATGTCTGGTGGATCAATAGTACGATATGTTAAGTGCAAGCTCAGCATGTTCATCTGCTTTTGATGCTTTTGTTTGAAGCCATAGTATGATCAATTTGTCCGCTCATTTACAAAAAAAAGTCACAACAAAAAGACATTAAACGTTAAACTATGGAGATAGGAGGTTCCTGCCCTGAGACTATATAGAAACATGTTTTGATTTAGAAGGAAATGGGTCCCAGCTCTTAACGGGTTAAGTAGTAGTCAGTGAGGCACTATATGACTATAGCCTTCACAACCACTGTCTGCTCCTTCTTTAATGGACCCTGCAATACATCTCTTGGACCGTCTGACACTTCTCTGACTCCATGCCCGGCGTACCACTGATGTTTGGTGTAGCTGCATAATTTATGTGCCAGCAGTTGGTGGGCTCCTGTACACATCTTCTCTGCTTCCTGCGTGTGGGGTGGGGTGGGGAGTGGTGGGCAGGTGAGAGTTCAACCGGTTGCTTGAACAACATCAGCGGCAGGAGGACAGCTCACCCCCACACACACATATGTGACAAACACAATTAGAGGGAAATGTGCAATTACTTGCACCGCGATCCCTTCCCCTGTTCCTTCTCTCTCTCTCATGTGGCCAAGGGGACAAGGACGATTTGTCAGCGAGGCACCGGTCGGTGGTCTCTCTCCTGCGTGTGATTGGGGAGGTGGGGGTAGGGGGACGGGAGGGAACACGGGTGGGGGTTCGTCCAATGTTTCTGCTGTTTTTACTGAGGCGCACACAGAGGCCACAGAGGCCTGGAACCAGCTCAATGGTCTTGTGGTTATAATGAGCGTTGGCATTCAGCTAGCGTGTTCTTCTGACGTACTAATGCCATGTCCAGGGGGTGTGTTTGGTACATCACGTCCAGGGGGATGTATACTTGGACATCAAGCTGCCTCATGCCACAAAAACAGGAGAGATAGGCTCCTGCTGCCCTATGCTATGGGCCAATGGAAGCTTAAAATGGAAACCAGGTCAGATGTTTCAATAGTTGTGATGCCCAGAAGGGTAGCAGCCATGCAGGGCCCTTCTGGGAGCATTCTGGGGCCTTGGGTTGAGAAGCTGAAAACATGGTTCAGATCTGCTGTTCTTGTTGCATTTGTGTGACATTGTAGTACAGTGGTTTTCAACAGGTGGTGCGGGGACCACAAGTGGTCCCTGAGAGGATTCCAGGTGGTCCCCAGCTAAATGGAAAGTTGGTTAACCAGATGTAACTCTTTGAGAGCGCAAAAATGAAACCAAATGGACCCGCAAGAGTCCATTTGGTTTCATTTTTACACTCCCAAGAGATAAAATATTCATCATCATTCATCATATTAATGTAAATTAGCCCAAGTCTACACAACTAGAGAATGCATAGAAGAATAGTTTTTGAGGTATATTTGACTGTTTTGCCTGTAATTGTGGACAAAAACTAAAGAAATCTTTAGTTTTGGGTATGAGGGGTGAAACTGTCATCAAATGGTGGTCCGTGGCGCAAATGCTGAATAAATAGTGGGCGCTGGTATGAAAAAGGTTGAAAACCACTGTTGTAGTATGATCAGGTAGTGTTAATCTATGTAAAAAAAAAAAACACAATAGTTAAAATATGAAAAAATACAGCAATAATTGTTAAACTTTTTTTTTACCCTGAATTTAACAATATACTTGTACTCAAAATTGTCTTTTTCTTTTTTTTCGTAAAATAGGCCTACTATAGCAGAGGTTTTCAACCATTGGTCCGGGGACGACCAGTGGTCCTTGAGAGGGTTCCAGGTGGTCCCCAGCTAAATGATGGAAAGTTGGTTAACCAGATGTAACTCTTTGAGAGTGTAAAAATGAAACCAAATGGACCCTTGCGGGTCCATTTGGTTCCATTTTACACTCAAGAGTGTAAAACAGTTAAAATATTCATCATGTGAATTACCCCAAGTCTACACAACTAGAGAATGTAGATTAATTGTGGTCTGTATGTTTGACTTTTTGTTTCCCAAATCCAGCCTGGAATTGTGGACAAAGGGAATCTTTAGTTTTTGCGTCTGTGTGGCTAAAATGACCTCAAATGGTGTCCATGGCTCAAATTCTGCATAAATAGTGAGCCCTGGAATGAAAAAGGTTGAAAACTACTGATCTACGTTAAAAACACAAGTTAAAACATGGACATTTTCAGTAATAATTGATTAAGACATAAATATTTTTCCCCTGAGTATCTATTAATTATTATTATTGAACAATATTTGCACTCAAAATTGTCCTTTTTTGTACAGTAGTACTAGTCCTCCTAGTATAGTAAATGTACGTTCCAGCACTGACTAGATGATGGATAAAAGTGGAGTTCTAGGTCAGAGCAGAGCATGACGGACTGCAGCTCTGACCCGCTTTCTACTGTCATCCTGATGATGAAGCAGAGCCCGGGGCACCAGTGGGGGGGCATCACATAAAACAACACAGAGGAGGCCTCTGGGTGCAGATTCACAGTCTGCATGCGACGGGGCAATATAGCAAAACCCATTAAAATTTCGCCTTATAATTTGCTGTGCGGTCAGCCCCCCCACCCCCCCACCCCCCACTAATGGAGTTGTGGCGGTGATAAGGACCTGCAGTCTGTTTATTAGCCGCGTGCGGTCAATCGTGCAGGGCGGGACAGCTGAGCGGCAGGCAGGTGCTGCGTGATGGGGAGGCCCCCCGGCGAATGACCAGACACCACTGGCACTGCGGTGATGTTCATTTCACGCATGTTATCAGCATATAAAGATGCACGTACCTCTCTCTCTCTCTCTCTGACCAAGCCCGGATGTAACATTTCCCAATTGGGGGGGGGGGGGGGTAAATTAAATTAAATTAAATTCTTTAGTTCTGTGACCAACAAGACTTATATCTTGTACACAACTTATATTAGGAAGTAAGCATCAATAATAACATCAGTTGTTGATGTTGCAACAGGCACGCAGCATGCACGAAGCTAAAGGTCTGACTCGGGGAGTTTTCTGCTTTGAATGATGAAATCGGGATGGTTTTGTGGTGCCACAGTTGTAGTTAGTAGTAGCAGTAGTAGTGTTTCAAATCATTTTAAATATATGCACTTTAATTCTAAATTTGGGTTGTTTTGCATGCCATCTTGTTTGGTAGGGCAGTCAGGGCATTTAGCCCCCCCCCCCCCATGCCCATGCCGAGATCCGGACCTGTCTTTGACACAGAAGTGCTGAGTGGGGATGGTTTCCCAAAGAGTCACAGCAGCAGCAGCGAATCAAGAGTGGAAGCCATTAGAGGCAATTTGGTTTGTTTGTGAAAATCAATGAGTCATCATCGTTTTATTTTTTATATTGACAGGCTGAAGTAGGAACATGTGCTAGAACAAAAGATGACACTTGATGTCTGCCTGTGATCCAAATGAGCCTCTTCACTCTTGCATTTGCAGTTTTGTAACACATTTTGTTGCAAAAAGGATAAGTGAGCAGTGCACTGACTGATGGTTGTGTAGGGATTCCAAATATATATTTACACAACTGGCCCCCGCCAAAAATAATCTCTACAGAGGCAGCCGTGCCCTTCAAATGTAAATATCTGAGCAGTTTATTAGGATGCAAGGATGGCTCAGATCACACACACACACACACACACACACACACACACACACACACACACACACACACACACACACACACACACACACACACACACACACACACACACACACACACACACACACACACACACACACACACACACACACACACACACAAACGGCGCACACACGCACACCAACCAGCCTTGCAAAAGAAAAAAGAAAAATAAATGTCCTCCTCCTCACTCCTTACTCCCTAGTGAGCTTGCTTGCTAGCTATAGCAGACACTTACAGAGCCTTGAGGAGGAAAATGAACTTCAAATTAAAATGTCCATTTGATGCATTATTCTAATAGGGACGGATGGGACGGGAGAAGGGGGTGGAGGAGGGTAGCGTTGCGCTCGCATCCCTCAGCCCGAGGGGACAGACTTGGGAAGTTGTCATTAGCAACTCCAGTCCATCACGGTGATCCTCATCGCACAGCAGACATGTCTGCTGTTTTGACAGGTGTCTGCACCGGTTAATTTATCAGGCAATTACAGAATGACTAGGATCTGTCCATCTTGATTGCATGGGCACCACACACACACGTGTGTGGAGAGTCACTCAACAAGCAATTTTATCTATTGATTTCAAGCCTTTTTTTCGTTTTTGAATCGTGAAGTTGTTGAAATTAGAATCTCTGATTACGAACATCAAATGTGTGCATCCGTATTACAGAGAAAGGTTTTGCGGAAAATTGACAATTGACAAGCTTGTATTTACAGTGGAAGCCATTCGCTCCAAATAACAGAAAACTTACTGGCATGGTCTGGAGCCTTCCCCTCAATGTTTAAGTGATTTCAATGATAAATGGTAAATTTCTGTACCTTTATCCAAGGTGAATTACATTCACCCTTTCACACATACATTCACATGATAGTGGAGGAATCCAAGCAAGGCACCAACCTGCTCATCATGAGCAGTTAGAGGAGGTTCAGTGTTCTGTTCAAGGACACTTCAACACTAAGGGTGCAGCCAGGCACCCTTAAGCGTCAAGAGGCGTCAAGGAAAGGCCTTCAGCAGGTTCTTTTCCTGGTTTTTGAATCGGTCAATCTCGACTCCAAACGTCTGTTTGAATCATGCCTGCACAGGGATGTGCTGTGTGTGACCGAAACATTGCTTTGATAAATCATCCTATACGTGTGTACCTTGCACCCACAATAGTGTGGGTTATCTTTTATTGTTGACATCAGATCTAGGATATAGGCATGGGGATGGGGGCAATGCCCCTCTAAATGCCCTGACTGCCAAACACGATGGCATGCAAAACAACCCAAATTTCAAAGATATTTCAAAATGCTTATAATTAAAATGATTTGAAACCCTAGTACTGCTACTAACTAACTAGAAATTGTTTCCTCGTCCGACACAGGCGATGAAGCCGCCCCCATACCATTTTCACCTGCCTCCCCAATTGGGAAATGTTACATCCGGGCCTGGTTGACATGATGAAATTATGGTAAATGGGAGACATTGGAAGAAGTAGCACATGGTTGTTATGTAAGGTTAGTATGCATGCAGCACTAAACGGGCAAGTGAATGAATTGATGGATGTAATAATGAGTCGTGCAGCACAGAGACAGCTTCATATTGTTCTGCAACTCTGACATCTGTTGCAGTTCAGGACGTCATTGTACGGAACAGACAGGCGGAATGGACGGACGGACAGACAGACTTTATGTTTCACTTCCTATAGTATAGACTATAGAGCATATGACCCAGGAGAGAGCCGGCGGCAGGCGGGCGAGGGGAGGGAGGGAGGGGGTCCTTCTGTATACGTGCCAACTTGGCCATGCTTCCAGCCACAGTCATGAAGGATGCCCTGTGCGTGCCAGCTGCAGTCTGCAGCGTGATGCCCTTTGAAAAGCAGCTCCAACAACAAAAGCATCCATGCATGCATGTTGTTGGTGCCGTCGGGGCAGAAAAACGTGCATCTCCATATTTCAACTCATTTTTAAATGTTTTTATTAATGCCCTACTTCATTGTAGAAGAACATAGAATGCAATATGTTGCACAACCACATGCAACAGCCAATCTACAAGCTTGTAGATAGAAAGGACAACTTCAATCATTTCCATATAATCGGTCCTCACTAATGCATGTCAGTCCCACGCACGCACACACACACACACACACACACACACACACACACACACACACACACACACACACACACACACACACACACACACACACACACACACACACACACACACACACACACACACAGCCTAGTTTACACATTTGCCCTTTTGTCTAACCTTGTACAGTACACTGTACATTATTTATGTAGCCAAGTCTTACTAGTACTTTTTCTCTTAGCTTTCTATTGAGCTATACTTTCCTTGAACTGTACTCACTCTCACTCTATGATATTATTACATTTTTCAATCAAACAAACAATTATGGCAAACTTCCCAGGAATAGAAAGACGTCAGTTTCTCTTTGCTTGGATTCCCTAACAACAATGATCCTCCACATGGTCTCTTCACCTCCAAAATGATGATGAATGTCCCCATGACCACTCGTATTCACATTCAACACACTGTTCTGTTATCTTTTTAGTACAATCTGTGAGTTTGTTGCCACTAGAAGTCCTTCACAACATGTTTTGCATTTAAAAAACACTGGTTTGCAAACATTGTGATTATTAATAACAGAGACGCCCTCAAGTATAGTTAAATGCATAAAATAAATAAAGAATGAAGATGAAGCAAAATGGAAAGGATGGGAACAAAGCAAACATGCAGCAGCATCCTGTAGCTACTCAGCCTCAGTCAGAATCATGAGTCACAGCCAGAGTCACGTCAACAACACTCAGGATCACGCCTGTGCTTTTTGTAACAAACTGAGCAAACCCATGTTTAAAACGAGTAGAGCAGTTAAGTGAGAAAGCCACAAAACATTAAATACAAAACGTACATGCAATCTTATCTGCAGCCAAAAACAGAATGTGTCACAGATGCTTTTCTGGTTTGAATGGCTTAAAAATAAAAGGATAAATGCCAGTAAATAGATAAATATATAAAGAGCATTCCATTAGTGATTATTTTAAAGTCCACAGGAAGAGGCACTTGCGAAACGGAACAAATCTAGTGTGTGGAAAAGGCAGTTCTTTTGCAGATCTGTTCTTTGTGGCAGAGCAACAGCATCCCCCACTACAGTGAGGAGCATAAATTACAGCCCTTATGATTCAGATCTGCATAGCAGGGCAATAAACCCACTGCCATGTAACCATCTGTGACACATCACCTTCCATTCAACCTGAAACGAGTCTCTTTCACAACCTCAACTGCACAGGCAATACGAACGTATCAGCGCCCAAATATAAAAAAAAATATTTGTCAGGTTTCAAAGTATTGGGACACAAAAGCCAAATAATTATGATTATTATTATTTTTTCTCTAAACTGCGTTCCTCCTCCCCAAAGTGATGTCTCAACATGAGACAAAGGACGAGAGAGAGAAAGGGGGGTCCCGGGTCCCTGTAGAGTCATAGGACGCGCGGCCTTTGTTCTGCCCGAGGTGATTCTGTTTCACATTTAAAAACAATGCGTGCAGGGAAAGAGCAACACCAGTTTAGTCCCGGCAGCGTAATTATCGCCTGCCGCCCGTCTCACAGGGATGTTCACGGACAAGAGGCTCATAACAGGTGACAGAATGCCTGCCAGCCTGCATGCACCCCTACCCCCTCCCCCTACCACCACCGCCCCCCTACCCCGACCACCCCCCACAACCCCCAACCCCCACAACGGTGACTATTATAAACCAAAAACGTATGTTCTCAATATATATGCAAATGACGGCCGGGTCCCAAGGTGAAGTTCGCACAAGCAAAGCAAACGCCGCCCGGGTTCGCCTCTGTTTTTGCTCATTTGCAAAGGGGAGGGAGTATGTTGAGAGTAACAAAGACCGGAGGAAATTGAAAAATTGTTACTAAGCATTAGAAAAAGCAATCATTTCCCTGCAGGCAACCTAATCCCGGGGAAATTGATCCCAGCACCTTGTGGCTGACATGCTTTGGTAGGGGAAAAAAGCATAAGAGGAAAGGACTTGTTTCAATGTTGCACTGATGGAAAATGGCTTGTTTCACATTATTCATTCGGCTCCAGGGAAGAGGGGGGGTTTCAGTTCCTTTGTTTGGCCCCTCGGCTGCAAACAGGTGCTGTGATTCCTCCAAAGGAAAATGTGTAACAACCGAACCACAATGTCAACGCTTTCCATAATCTGCTGCCTCACAGGATTCGTCTTATTTATTTTATTTACAGGTGAATAATCTATCGGTATTTAGTTCCGTTTCTGCTGAGCCACTGGGTTCCTGCACACATCAATAACACCTTTTCTGTATGTCTCTGCTGTCCATATAGTACCACATATTTTTAAAACAAAGCAATACTGCCCTATTAAAGTTGGTGTTGTGGCTTTATATCTTTGTTAGTTTGTTGCTTTGAGGGTGCGGTAGTTTTACTACTTTGCATTGGCTCAATATTTTAGAAACAAAACACAGATGTAAAGGGTGTTCAATAGTACAGATTTATGCAAACAAAATCAAAAACCTCAAAAATTGAGTTAGGTGATTTCCTCCCGGCTGCAACAACAAAAGCAAAATAAGCTTCCTAACTGTTTGTGTAATTTTAATATATATTCTGCAATGCTTACAGTGGAGGCCACATATTAAAAGAGACAGTTTAGTACACTGCATGTTCCAGTGTTAATTTAATAATGTGTGATTTCACATTATTTAATGTGTACACTCTCAGAGTTAACCGTGTATTCTGTGTGTTTGACCTTCGTGGCACAGAATGTGAAAAGACCCACACTGTGGGGGTGGCTGAAGATTAATCAACCCAATTAATTTTAGAATAAGATTATTCACACAATTATAAGTCCGAGCTATAAGGTGTGACTGTTATAATTATCATAATGAATGTATGCTCATGAAATGTGGGGTCATAACCCAAAGAATAAGGTTGCTGATACAAGCAGACCAAATTAGTTTTCTCAGACGGGTGGCTGGCATATATCCTTTAGAAATACTGTAGGGTGAGAAGTTCAGTCACACCAGGGAGACTTGAATAGAGAGAATAAAAAAACATAGAAATTTAATAAATAAATCAAGCCAATTCTGACTGTATTTATCCCACAGTATGAGTGTACCTGTTGATATGAATACACCGTACAATATTATAGATACCACTAAGATGCTTTAGGCAGGGCAAGAAGCATTCACATCTACTTGGTGACAGCAGATCAACATACCTGCCTGGGTGACACTGAATAGGAATAGCCTATACTGTATATTCAAAGATTTGCACACATTTTCACAATTTAAAAAATAGGTATAAAAAAATGATCGCCAGGGGCGAATCTAGGCATGGGCATGGGGGAGCAATGGCCCCCTAAATGCCCAGACTGCCCCAACAAACATGACAGCATGCAAACAACCCAAATTTCAAATATATTTCAAATTAAAGTGCTTTAATTAAAATGATTTGAAACACTATGCTACTAACTAACTAGAATTGTTGTACCACTAAACCAACAGCATTTCGTCATTGAAACCATCACATCATGTGTCTGTTGCAACTTCAACAACTGTTGTTATTATTGATGCTTTTCTTGCCTAAAATCCAACCAAAAATGGTATGGGTGCGGCTTCATCGCCCATGGCGCGAGGTGATGAAGCCGCCCCGATACAATTTTCTCCTGCCCCCCAATTGGGAAATGTTTCATCCGCCCCTGATGGTCGCTAAGGTGGTTAAAGATGAGGTGCAATGGCTTTTGGGGAATTATATTGTAAAGTTTAAGTCTAAAACAGAAGGCTGTGTGCTTCTGAACCAATTGATACGTTCCATCCCTTCTTGCTAAGGGTAGTTGCTGTAATCAACATCAGCTGTGTTTGGAGGAATGCACAGCAATGGGAATCAAACAGGTGAAGATTAAGATACATTTTCATTCAAGCGGGACTCAAGCATCATGCATTCCAGGTCTTAATGGGCTTGGTAAAAAAAAAATCTGTTATGCATTTCCACTGGAAAATAATAATAATAAAGTCCAGGTTTTGTGGTGTTTTTATAGTTGCTCTTAAAGGAGAAAAACAGGCTCTATATTTTACCCTTGAAAGTTAAAGGTGGAACAGAGATCTGTACGTGCACTGCTTCCATATGCCAGGGCAGGATTCCACCATGCTTTATTGCAGCTACTCTCAGCAACCTTATTTATTGAAGTGCCATTACGGCCCCTTGCTCTACTGAGGCACTTGGAGCCCCTCTGTGTGTGTATGTGTGTGTGTGCGCGTGTGTGTGTGTGTGTGTGTGTGTGTGTGTGTGTGTGTGTGTGTGTGTGTGTGTGTGTGTGTGTGTGTGTGTGTGTGTGTGTGTGTGCACGTCTGCTATGATGGAATGTACAGAATACTGTGTTTAAAGAGTTATTAAGAGGCATCACTCATGCATGTGTCTGCCATTTACAGTAATACATTCATTCACACATACGCGACCGTCCAATCCCTGATTAAGGCTCTTTCTCTTTTGGGGGGGAGGGGGAAGAAATAGTATGACTGAATGCGGAAATGGCGAACTGGTTTCAATATGAAGAACAAAACACACAGCCTGAGAGACAGAGGAATGGGAGACAGAGTGTGTGAGTGTGTGTGTGTGTGTGTGTGTGTGTGTATGTGTGTGTGTGTGTGTGTGGGGGGGGGGGGGGGGGGGGGGGGGGGTTGCTCATTCAGCTGTCTTATTTGCAAGGTGTTGAAAAGCCCACTTTTCTTTTTTTGTTATTCAATAGGATGAAAAGATTTTTTAGAAGCCAAAAGGTTCTGCTATCATTTTTGGGCAGCTTGTGCACTAGAGATGTTATTAGCATAAATTAGCTATACCCCCCCAACCCCCCCCCCCCCCCCCCCCCCCCCCCACACACACACACACACACACACACACACACACACACACACACACACACACACATATACTGTATATGCACACGCACGCACACACACACACACACATGCACACATGCGCACACGCACACACACACACACACACACACACACACACACACACACACACACACACACACACACACACACACACACACACACACACACACACACACACAAACACGTTAGGTCTTCTCTCTGCTTTTCACACTTAATTGCCCTATTTACTGAACAGTTGCCTGTGGACAACAGGCAGACACACACACACGCACGCACACACACACACACACACACGCCAAATAGGGCATGAGTGATATCTGAGCTATCTGCCAAACAATATGAAGATACAGAATTAAAGGGCAGGTGATGTGTGCCTGCGTCTGTGCGTGCATGTGTGTGCGTACATGTGTGTGCGTGCATGCATGTGGGAGCAGGTCTTTTGGGATAAATCACTAATAATATTTGCGATTTTATCATCTTTATCATAGCCTTCATCACCTTCACTGTAAAGGAAGTGGGATGTGGATTTGACTGAGACAAAGAGAGAGAGATGAGGAGAAAAAATATTATATATTTCATTGATTCATATTAAAATCAAATGTGCACTATTTGCATATTCATAATAGCCAATAGTGCAAATCTTCAGTTGAGATCTGCTAACAATTACTGTATACGTATATCCACAATGACGCTGAAGCCAGATTAATACTTTATTGGAAGCAGTGAGTTCACAAGCTTGAGAACGTGGTCCCATTCTTGGCTCACGCTACCGTCATCAGCAGTACCAAGAATGTGCATTAAATATCCGTCCATCCGTACAACAGTGACCTGGATAAAGTGACCCCATTAAACAACACAAAGGTGAATTATGGATGTCTGTATGACTGGCCTTAATGCTGGGGTTGACAACATGTGGGTCGTTCCTCACAATGTAAAGAAGACCTTTAAGAAAAGTACCGTTTAACTGTATCAAAAGTAAAATGTCTACCATAAAAAATGAAAAACTGTTCAAAATTGGAGAAATTTTCAAATAATATAAGAAATTTGATGTGAAAATAGCCTCAACTATTATCACAGTACATCAGTGGTTTTCAACCTTTTTCATACCAGGGCCCACTATTTATTCAGAATTTGAGCCACAGACCACATGACATTTTATCCCCACAGACCCCAAAAACCAAAGATTTCTTTTGCTTTTGTCCACAATTCCAGGCTGGATTTCGGAGAAAACTAAACAGGCAAACATACAGATCAAAATGACCATTAATCTTCTACATTCTCTAGTTGTGTAGACTGGTAAATATTTAATATTTATAATAACTCTTGCATAAACATGAAACCAAATGGACCTGCATGGTTCCATTTGGTTTAATTTTTACGCTCTCAAAGAGTTACATCTGGTTAACCAACTTTCCATCATTTAGCCTGGGGACCACCTGGAATCCTCTCAGGGAACACTGGTGGTCCCCGGACCACCTGTTGAAAACCCCTACAGCACATTATGAACTGTAAAACTTTCAGGCTTCAACTCCTGCAAGCAATTGCCAGGTTTTATGTGTCTGTGCGTGTGCATGCGCGTGCACGCATGTGTGTTTGTGTGCGTGCACGCTTGTGCATTTTGGGGTCGTGACCTTGCCGGCCTGAAAAGAAGGGGAATCAGTTTATTACTGGTGTCATCACACCATGCAACACTGTGAAACATTACAGCAATACTTGATGGCGCACAATTTATGCATCTACATTTCTGGGGGGAAAACACTTTTTTGCCAGGAGCCGTCTGCCTTTCCTATTAGCTCAGCAGTTTCTTTGACTTATTCATTTTCTTCATAATTCTGCTGGATTACAGCAGCCAGAGTGTGAGCGCATTCATTAAATAAGGAGCTTTAACATGTCTGTATAAAGACAGATAATAAACAATAATAATAATTGTTTTCCATTGCGGCCAATTGGTACCAAATACACGCATATACTGTACGCATGCGCACACGCGCACGCGCATGCACGCACACGCACACACACACACACACACACACACACACACACACACACACACACACACACACACACACACACACACACACACACACACACACACCTATTGCTACAACTGATATCTGGGCATAATAAAGTATATGTTGAATGGTAAATGTTGAATGGTAAATGTAGGTCTTATAATGATGTGGTGTTCAGATTCACATCATGTACACTTTATATGATCTCACAGCATTTTCCATATAGCATTATACGCATTATTCTCTATTGTTTTGTTAAAAGAGCCATTGACGTGGATATGCCCACTACAGTGTTTCCGGTGCCCATGTACTCCACCAGGGATCAGTCTGATGGGACTGTCTGAAGGAGAAACAAATCAAGTGGGTGTCACTCCAGCCATCCATCCATCCACCCACCCATCCAGCTGACCAGGTCAAATCCACACCCTGGAGGGGCCAGCCATGCAGGACGATAATGAGACCCCCACCCCTGAAACCCCCATCAGACTACAGCGTTACAACATTCTACCATGTGTGTGTATGTGTGTGGGGGGGGGCCCTTTCCTCTAGCCCGAGGGAGGGTCAGTCTCCATGGTAACGTCCCGGGGCAGTGACCACATGTCATAGGAAATGGGACTGAGAGGGAGCCCAGACTGGGAGGACTGACTGGGAGGCAACGGGCTGAAACCTGACACAGTGTAACTGTATATCTGGACCTGATGGACACACTGTTACAATCACAGCCACCTGTTGCCTTACCTGTAACCTGCAACCTGTAGCTGTGATTGGAGCTTGTTGCACTGATTCCCTGACCGTTAGGGTCATGTAGTATAATCGCATCGCAGGTCGGCATGTTTTGCCCAAATTGCCATTTTGGCATCTGAAAGCATAAAAATAATGACTGTTATGCTATGAACGGAAGGTTCCAACCAGTTAAAATACTGCTTTCCCTGTATACCAAACATCATATCACTTCAATCTAAGGCCCTGGGTTTGATTCCCAGTAGGGACACTGCTGTGGATGCTGGCGGCGTCTCCTCCTCCGCGTCATCAGTGCCCATACCAGAGGCGGGCTTGGCGAAAGGGCCTTTCTGTGTGGAGTTTGCATGTTCTAAACTGCCTCCCCCTGGCCAGCTGAGGCACCTGATGAAGGGGACAGGAACTGGTGGGAATAATGTGTTCCTTCCACATGCTACCACCAAAGAAGACAGCTTGCACTCCTCATGCATTGAAAGAAGCATGAGGCCAGTCCTCTGCCTCCCCAGTTTGGCAGGGGGTGTGTAGAGCCCAGGATCACATTAGGAATTGGCAATGGGTGAAAAATGTGTTAGAAAATCGTGGTAAATGTACTCAGTTTACTCACTCGGCAATGAACACCACAAAACCAAAATAATCACATGAAACCCAACAACCACCACCGACAAGAGGAGAGCTCTGTATTTGAGCAGAGAGGCCAGTGTTTATGTGCTCATCAAGGTCTGAGTTGCTATCAGTCTAACTGTTTCCCTCAGACCATCATGGCTTTGAAATATTGATGTGTTGCGTGCCATGCGTACACTTTACAACTGGCTGCACTCCACCACCACCACACCACCGCTTAGGAGAATCACTGAATGCTTCTATTGCCAGAAGGTGAACTTTGGTTCAGACAAACTCAACACTGCAGGGTCACTGCTGCTGCTCGCAAAGTACTGCTATAGCTTTCTAGCGTAGAAACAAGCTTCATGTGTCTGTCTGTGTTTATTGTTCATCTGCTGGGAGTGCCTTCGAGCCATTATCTAGTGTGCTGCTGAGACACAAATGTAAAGTGCATCCCATGTTAAAATCAGACCCCGACTGAACTGGTGCTGTTGGCGTGTCGGACTATTGGTGGTCAAACTATGGGAGTAGTGGTACTGTTATCTTGCACGCTACGTAGTCTGTAACTACACATCTTGAATGCTACATACTCTGTAACAAACTACAACTTAATCTCATGTAAAGACACTAAAGCTTTAGATTTAGTGTCTTGTAGAAGACAAAGTGTCTTGTAGAAGACAAAAAAATAGTTAAAACAAACTAGACAAAACAACAGTTGTCTACAAAACGTGAGTTTTATTCTCTGTTGCACCATGGTGTAATTTGTAGGTGTGTTTCATAAGGGACTACTGGGTCCAGTTGGTTCTGTACACTACCAGAGCAAACACATCAGGGGTTGACACTAAGGTCTCTGTGCAAGTCAGGTTCTACTTGCCCTCAGGTCATGGTCACTTGCCCCCCAAAATATATCCTACATTTTGCATTTAAGTTTACTTTCTACTTGGGTGCTTTAAACATTTCCTTTCACAGTCGAAGACTGTTTTGTTTACAATCAGCTACAGTAAATATTCACTTGTAAATCAGTGGTTCCCACAGTGGTTACGGACTCAGGGGTCCATGACCACAGCAAAATGATAGTTTGGAACCTAATGGACCTGGGAGAGAGATAGGAGAGATACTGTAGCTAGAAAGCAGGGAAAGGCGCAGTAGCAGAGCGCAATGACCACCTTCAAGACAAATACAGTACACTATATCTCGTGTTGTGTTATAGGCTAGCGCACTTGCCCGATCAGGCAACCAGTTAGCAGTCTTCACTTGCCCGGGGCAAGGGGGCAAGTGTGTCAAGCCCTGCACATATAAACGGTAGCATCATTCACCCATTCTACAGCAGCAGATACACACCGGAAGCATCTCACTGAAAAGATGCAAAATACCTGCAACAATAACAGACAGCCATAATTTATGGTGACTCACGTCAATTGATTTGTGCTTATTGGTGTTTCATGGAAACTCATCTGCAGGGTTGACAACCAAAATTCAGCCTAATCGACATTTCTAACATCAGCAATTAAACACATCCTCACAGATACACAGGTGTAGAACCTGCGTCTCGCAAACAGAAATCAATCTGCTCACACAACTGAGGATTATCCGACAAATCAGTAGTCACAAGTAGGCCATACACCTCACGGGTTCAGCTCCTTTTGAAACCAAACTAACCTTGATGGAGTGGAGCCAAAAGTGACACCCTTTTCTTGGCTCACTTTGGCCCAGGTCCTTGTTTAGGGAAACAACAACACAAGTAGGCTGTGTGGTGTGGGGACTTGCCAAGCCCTGAGTATGTAACAACACCTCCTGAAACATGTGCAATCCTTCATAATGTCTGTTCATGACAATATATTGTAAAGTGCCTTTAAAAAAATACAAATTTCCATTTCTGTACTCAAGCAGCAACCTAGATAGGCTTTGACTAATTGGATTTATAGCATACTTATACTACTGGAAAGACGATACAGAAGAATGTGTGTGCATGTGTGTGTGTGCGCGTGTGTGTGCACATGCATGCGCGAGACCTGTTATCTCCACAATTAAACTTTGGCTGTTTGTTTGTGTGTGTAAATTAAGACTCTATTGATCATAGTACAGCGTCACAGAGTAGATCTGCTACTTTTGATGCTTTTGAAATCCCACACTTGTGGACATAAGAAGTCTCCACTAGATAGAGACGACAACCGCGTGTGACGAGACAGCCGACTAATAGCAAATACGCATAATTTGAGCACAAATTGAGGACGTTACACAACAGAGTTGAAGGTCAATACAGCAGTATCGTGTCTGATGAAAAATGCTGCAATGAAACGTATATAGTTAAGTTACATAAGAGCGCACCCCTTCATATGAACATCTGTTGAGCTGCTAAGTCATCCAGTTGTCAGCCTTCATCATTATCATTGTCTGTCTGTCTAAGGCAGTGGTTTTCAAACCTTTTCATTCCAGAGCCCACTATTTATTCTGCATTTTAGCCACGGACCACTGTTTGATGCGTTTGATGAGTTTCGTCTCTCGGACCCAAAAAATAATGATTTTCTAGTTTGTGTCCACAATTTAGAGATAACTGGCAAAACATTGGACAATAACAATTATTCTTCTACATTTTCTAATGCGTAAATTCTTTAAAGTTAAGTAGTTCAGATTTAAACTTGAGGTTTAAATATAACCACAGATCGGACCTCGCAAGGGTCCATTTGGTATCATTTTACGAGAGTTATAAATCTACCAGTATAAGGGTCTCTTGGTTACCAACTGACCAACATTTATCCTGGGGACCAGCTGTAATCCTCTCAGGGACCACTGGTGGTCCCCGGACCACTGGTTAAAAATGAAAACCACTGGTCTAAGTTACTGAACATTGTGCATTGTCTTGCCTTCATAGACAACAGGTAAAACACAAGACAACAGGTAAAACACCATGTTGCAATGAGGCTCCACGAATATGCTGACGAATAAACATTTGTATCACTCTCAGACGTGCAAAATGGCCAGTCAGCAAAGGAAAAAAAAGAACAATAAAGTCAATAATTTAGCAAGGATGACACTCATTGTCAACAACAACAACAGTAATGCATGGTGTGTATTTATATGGACGGACGGGGGAATGATGGATGGATGCAGGGTGTTGTGAGGTAACAGAGGACCTGCAGGAAGCCACTGGGTATACAAGGAGGACATAAAAAGGAGAAAGAGAGAGCACTTCATGTGAAAACAATGAGGAGAGGACACTGAATGTGCTCTCATGCAAGTCTCTATTGTCTGTGCTTACCCCCCCCCCCCCCCCCCCCCCCCCCCCCCCACACACACACACACACACTTGCACTCTTCCTTTGAGCACATGAGAGAGAGAGAGAGAGAGAGAGAGAGAGAGAGAGAGAGAGAGAGAGAGAGAGAGAGAGAGACAGACAGAGAGAGAGAGGGAGGGTGAGGGGGGAAGCGGGGTGAACTGTAGTTGGGGCAGTGGGGGTCTGACTGTGTGTGTGTGTGTGTGTGTGTGTGTGTGTGTGTGTGTGTGTGTGTGTGTGTGTGTGTGTGTGTGTGTGTGTGTGTGTGTGTGTGTGTGTGTGTGTGTGTGTGTGAATGCACAGACGGTTCAGTAGTAATTTGATGTGTGTCCCCGGGGACATTTGATGGATTAAAGCTAAGCAGCTCCATTTCGCGGCACCACCTGATCTTCCACTGCTCTGTGCTCCATATAAAGGCTGGCGTGATTGCTGATCTCAGCTAGTCTGACAGTCCTCTCTCTCTCTCTCTCCTCTCACTGCCCCTCTCCCTCTCTCCCACTCCCTCTCTCTCTCTCCCTCTCTCTCTGTCTGTCTCCATCTCTCCTCTCTCCTGCTGCTCTCTGTAAAGCCTGCTGCATCACAGGAGCTATCCAGTGCTGAACCAGGATCCTTTTTTATTATTCTTTTTTTTTCTTTTGTTTTCGGATGCTGGAGGAGACACAAGTGGAACGCTTTCACACATACACGCGCGCACTTGCACACACAAACACACGCACGCAAACACACGCAGCCGTCAGCCTTCTTCTCCTCCGTCTTTTTTATTTTTTTGTATTTTTTTACGCTTTTTTTCTCCCCTCCTTTCTGTTTCTTCTCTCATGATTTTTGCGGGGCTGCTCTCTGCTTCACACTGCGAGGATTTACCGTTGAGCCCGTGGCGGTGGTGGTGCGGCGGCTGCTGCAGGCGGCGGTGTGCTCTCTCTCTCTCCTCCGGAGGTGGTCCTCAGCGGTCCCCCGCTCCTCTCCCATGCTGTTCTCTGGGCTCTAGTCGTCTCCATCCATCCATTGCATCATCATGCCCCGCTCATTCCTGGTGAAGAAGATCAAACTGGATGATTTCTCCTCGTCCGGCGACAACCACCACCACCACCACCACCACCTGGACGACTCCTTCACTTTTGCACGCTCCATCACAGAGTCCGTGGCCAGCCTCGGGGTCCGTCTCAGCGAGAATGGTAAGTTAGCATGCCCTGTTGTTACACCACCGCCCCCCCCTCCTCCTCTCTGCCCTGCGTGGTGCTATATCAGCACCGCTGTCCTCTGGACAGCTCCACTGTGTCTCTCTGTCAGCCTGTTACACCCAGCAGAGAGGCCATTCTCCTCTTTGTTTGTGTGCATGTGTGTGTGGTGGGATTCAAATTCCTCCACGCTTCAGCCCATACAGTGACTTTTATTTAGCTCACTGGTGTGTGAATTAAAAGGAAGATGTTTGTTGTTTCACAACATCTGATTTCTGGGCATCGGCAACAACATACCAAATAATAATAATAATAATCCTGTCTGGAGCTGCACCACCACCACAACCACCACCACCCCACCCCCATGCATCACACACTTTTCTTTTTTTTCTTTTTTTTGACTCGGGTTGAAGGGCAGGCGCAAAACCAGGTCACAACACAGCCTGTTGGATTAGCTTATGTAAATATACTAAGCCAGGCATGTGTGTGTGTGTGTGTGTGTGTGTGATGACGGGATGGCGAAAGCTAACCGCTACTACGTAGGCTATGTCCCCAAAAAATAAATAAAATACTGACTGCACCAAGTGCTGCAGTGACCCAACATTATGGGCTGACTGTTTAAAAACACACACGTGCACACGCGTACGCGCACACGTGCCCGCATACACACACACACACACACACACACACACACACACACACACACACACACACACACACACACACATACAGATAGAAAGCCAAAACCATCATGGATATGAGAGACGGAGCATCACATGATACATTTGTCCTTAGATGTTATTGTCCTTGGCTTCCCATCACTGCCCCCACCCCCCCAAAAGCCTCCGTCACCCCACCCCTGCCCAACAACCACCCACCCACCCATCTATCCATCCATCCATCCATCTATCCCGTCCTCTCTCTCCACCACTTCATCTTTCTCTCTCCTTCCGGGCATTTAGAAAGCTAGCAGGGGGGTGGGGGGGGCTGGGGGGTCAAGTTTCAGCCACCATGAGAAGAAAAGCATCATCAACACGCGGTATACTGTACTGGGGGGAGGGGGAGGGGGGTGGAGGGGTAAAAGGACAAGGGGAGAGAAAGCGAAGGAGAAAAAGGAGACAGAAATGCTTGGGGCAGCATCGACGGCTGGTCACGTGGTGTGTGTGTGTGTGTGTGTGTGTGTGTGTGTGTGTGTGTGTGTGTGTGTGTGTGTGTGTGTGTGTGTGTGTGTGTGTGTGTGTGTGTGCGCGCGCGCGCGCGTGCGGGGGGGGGGGGGTGGAGGGGGGCTTGTACAGTAAACACCCTGAGAGACAGAGAGACAGACAGAGAGAGAGAGCGAGAGAGAGACAGACAGAGAGAGAGAGCGAGAGAGAGAGAGAGAGAGAGAGAGAGAGAGAGAGAGAGAGAGAGAGAGAGAGAGACAGACAGACAGACAGACAGAGAGAGAGGGCACATAGCTGCACAGCCAGCGGACCAACACTGACGTTACGTCCTTCACTTCCTCCACAGTCAGGTTTTTAAAGCTCTCAGCAGCAGCTTCCATTTTGTGGCCACGATGTTTACAAGAGCCCCTGAGTCTCTACCGCTCTCTCTCTCTCTGCTTCTTTGTGTCTATTCTATTATTTTATATATAGGACTTTTTTGATTTCACAAGCGAACACCACCCCTCCCCTCCAGCCGTTAAGATCTAGACGATATTAGGAAAACCATGGCCATCCACCTGTTATTGAATTTTAATAATAAAACAAATACAACAAAAAAGGATTCCAGCATTTAACAAACACGTTCATGGATTCATTAGAGGAATTAAAGATTGGCTACACATTCAGTATTGAAATGCTGATTGGTTTATTTAACAGGTGGGCTTAATTTTGTTTAGACCAAATAAAAAACACAATAGCTAAACAATCCTTAATACAATCATTGTATTAATGCCTTTACATGTTTTCTCACCCACTATTGTTCTGTTCTCTGTAAACAATGACCCACTTATTTCCAAGCAGGGCATGTGAGCATGTTCGCAGGATAGGAAATAAAAAAGGGCATCAATATGGAACACCAGACTGTGGGTTTGATAAGAAAAGAGCCCCATTTCACTGTAGACAAAAGAAAGCCCTCGTTTTCACGCTGAGTGCAAAAGAAAAGGCTGAAATGAAAGAATTCCGGGCATGGCTGAAATCGCTGGCGTCAGCATTTCTGCTGCGGTGCCGACAGATTTCCTCCCTCCTCCATTGTGGAGACGTTTGACTTGAGTGTCTGTGCAACAACAAAGCCAGGGCGGAGGAGAGGACCCCATTAATTACATGCTTGCTTTGCATTGTGGGCTACATGTGGACAAGCCCACATAATGAAGTCCTTGTCTGACCTTGGGTAATTGAAACCTATTACACTTTGCTGTCATTCTCATGCGTTTCGTCATGAGAACGACATTTACCCACAACAAAACAAGGTCCACGAGGTGTTCAGCAATCTTTTTCCCTTTTTTGCCTGCGTGTTTATTGAACATATTTTTTATTGCATGTGCTTTTATGATTTTTATGATTCTTTTCTGATTTCACTGTATATACTATACTGTACCTTGTTGCACATCAATAGTAAAAAGGAAAATCAGATCTACAAGCTGAGCTTGTATATATCAGCTAGATTTCCGTCTATTTCAGCCAAATCTTTGTCTATTATGCTGTATCCCAAGATCAGGGACGTTTAAGGTCCGCACTGATTTATAGAAAGCATGTTGCAATAACACCGGTGGTTGTAGTCAACCAGCCAATGTAATGACCTCATGTTATCACGGGCATGTCTTTGACAAGGTGGGCTGCAGCCCCCCTCGGGAACAGAGATAGTGTGTTGTGAGAGAGCACTTCAATTGATTTCCTAATGACTTGCTCCTTCACTGCACTTGAGCATGCTTGCAGCCGCACACACACACACACACACACACACACACACACACACACACACACACACACACACACACACACACACACACACACACACACACACACACACACACACACACACACACACACACACACACACACGCACACACACACACACACACACACGTGCACGCGCAGGTGACCCGGCTCTTCACAAACAACGTAGCGATTGTGCTCCCGTGTAAATCCGGTGTATCAGATTTCAGCTTAACTCTCTGTTCAAGCACACCATAGTGCTCAATAAACTGTTATTGTGCTTCGCAGACACTTAATCGCTGTTCCGTGCGCTATTTCTGCCTTCTTCTCTCAGCACGCGGCCGTCCCAAACAGCTGTACTATTTTACAGATGATGGCCTTATTGATCGGCGCAAAACTTTGAATTTGATTAAAAAGCCAGAAGTCAATACCTCATTTCCAGTCGTTGCTGCACAAGCTGCTTAGGCATGCCAGGTATGCAGCACTCCTCCCAGGCCAGGGGTTGTCGCACCGCCTTTTAGATGTGCACTCATATTTCTGTCCTGTGGAACAGCAGCCCTATGGAGGAACCAACACACAGACATTAATACTTTATTAATCCCGGAGGAAATATGTTCTGTTCAACGGCTCCAGTTGCCTCACATTAATACGGATCTGTCAGTAAAAGAAGCAGGATGAATGTATAAAATACATGATACGATTAGTAATAGGATGCAGAGGGAAAAACCACGAGTTATAAGAGGAAAAACACATCACTGTTAAAAAGAAACACGAATATAACTGCAATATAAACCTCCTTTGGCTGAATGCAGAAGATGAGGAATGACAAAATGACATTTCAAATATTTCTGTAGTCATGTGATGTACTGTATAGCTCACCACACCTGATGCGCTTCTTTTTTTAAATCAATAAATAAAGTAGAGATGCAACATGGAATCTGTCCTGATTTGAATATACAAACATATTTCATCAATCAAATCACTAGGTAATTAACTAATATGAATGTGTTTAATACTTGTAATTCATAAATGACTGCGGGACCTGCGTCTGCCTCATTTTACAGAATGAGTCAGTCTGTTAGACCACCTAGTGCTTCACAAACTTTTTTGCTTGAGACGCAAAAAATACATTTTATGTGACATTCACTTTGCCCAGAACTCAAACCATTGAAAATATTTATGAATTTATTTTGAAATTAATTCGATTCTCAATCCAAAAATCTTTGCTTTTTTCCCGTTTTTGTTGTGTTGATTTTTTTTTCTAATATTTACAGACCCATAAAGAAATGTGTCTGCAATCCAGTATTTGGGAAACAGCCTGTTATATTACTCATAATACACTGGGCTATGCAGCCCATAATGGAGGATACAGAGATCATCTCTGCCACTGAGGACGGACACACAGTTAGACAGAGAAAATCTTATCAGGGAGAAGGGGTCTAATCAATGAGACCACTTTATGTAAGAGGCCCTTTAATGCGTGCCTTTCTCTCACCAGAGGAATGTTTGATGAGCTATTATCTGGGCCTCAAAGCCAATGCAACCCACTCACAAAATGCTACTGAGTTTTCTGTGTGTTCCTAAGAAAAAGAAAATGTGACACGTGCTGCACCGTCCCGTTATGTTATTATCATTTTATGAAAGGGTAATCATCTTCATCTCATTTGATAATCATGTCATCATCGCACCATTACTGAGTCACAACATAGAGCCTGACAAATTTCACCAATTCCATGTTTTTGGATCCGACACCGATTTAGAAGATTGGCTAAACCAATCACAGATGTTTTTCAGCGATATTTGCAGGACAAAGTCTTGAAATTATTTGGAAAAAAATGATCTGATTTACTGTAAGTGTCAATTTGAGACGTAAACTGAACCTTATTTGATTTAGCCCCATAAGCTTTTCAAGATTTTATATTTCGGAATATTATCAAAAGGGAAAACAAATTGCGTCGGCTGCATAATTGCCAACACTGTTGTCATCAACAAAAGCTGGTCTGAATCTTATCAAGCCACCTGTCTCACTGTAATGGTGCAGAGTATGGATTAAAGTAATGTCAGTAATTTGGATTCTCTTTAAGTCAGCATGTACATCCATCCATCCATCCATCCATCCATCCATCCATCCATCCATCCATCTTCAACCGCTTATCTGTAATCGGGTTGTGAGTTTCACCAGAGAGCTCCAGACTGCATGTCCTCTATTGAAGCATATCATGCACTGAACATATGCATTTTTGACATTAGTAGATTCTAGAAGACATTCACTCTGAAAGAACACATTGAAAGATTAGTGCTGAACTTTCACGATTTCACCAAAAATAGCAAGTGTTCACGCCTGCTATTTTTCAATAAAACTTTTTTATTTTTCAATAAAACACCAAATGTACAGGACAGAATGGTTTAGGATTAGTTACATTAGGATTAAAGAGTAATTGAAGTGAGCAAACTAGCAATTTTCCAGTTTCCAAAAGAGCCAGTTTGAGGGCTGGGGGTACATTCACACTGTTTTGTTTTTTAAAATGCAACTTTTCCGGTCTTGAGGTTTCATTCCCGTGTGTCCCTCTGCCCTTTCTCCCAGGCTACATCCAGGACTACATCACGCCGTCCGTCTACCAGGGCGGAGACAAGAAGATGGAGCACAAGCTGGAGGCTCCAGTGTCGGAGCCGCTGTACGCCCAGGTGAGCGGGCGAGGAGGAGGAGAGGGAGAGGAGTACTGCGACCCGGACCTGGAGACCCCCGACAGCCCACAGTCCGGCATGACGGCCAGCGGCTTCTACAGCGGCGAGGCCGAGGCCTTGGCCGAGGGATACACCATGGATGCCTTCTTCATCTCCGACGGACGCTCCAGAAGGAAGGGAGACGCGGAGAACGGCTCGCGGAGCGGTAGGAATACTTTGATGCATTATTTTAGATGGTCGTGATTCTTTTTGCATAATCAGCAGCTGTATGAATTGAATTTGAAGAATTAGCTGAACTACAGTAGCTCATGTACCGTAGGGAAACAGGAAAACTCTGTTTGCTTCATAGGATCAGTCCAATGGTGGCTCAATCATCAAGTTGTTTTTCACCAAATTAATGATTTTTCTTTTAGGACCTATTTTTCTGAGAGTGCACAAATTGAACCAATTGAATCCGCTAGGGTCCATTTGGTTAACATTTGTACACTCTCAGGATTTTTTTGGAAATGTCCCTCTTTCATCTGCAACAGCCCTACCGAGAACTCAGTTTTCTGAACCCTTAATGTCGCAACATTTCGGCTGGTCCGAGTATTCTTTGGGCCGAGACTTCATGTATTCGTACAGAAGACTTCCTGTACCCGCAATTTTAAAAAGTTAGCTTAAAATTCAAACAGAAATGTATTTCTGATCTCTATGGTCTATCATTCAATGGAAAAAGATTTTAATGAGACCAAAAATTAATCGTCAACTTACACCATTCCCTGTCCGTGACAGCCCTACGGAACGGCGCGGCCTCCATGGACCGGGACGGCTCCGAGGCAGACGGCAGTGGGTCGCCGGGCGGCGTGGGCACGCCGCTGATGCGCCACACCTGCAACGAGTGCGGCAAGACGTACGCCACCTCGTCCAACCTCAGCCGACACAAGCAGACGCACCGCAGCCTGGACAGCAAGATGGCGCGCAAGTGCCCCACCTGCGACAAGGTGTACGTGTCCATGCCGGCGCTGGCCATGCACATCCTGACCCACGACCTCAAGCACAAGTGCGACGTGTGCAGCAAGGCATTCAGCCGGCCCTGGCTGCTGCAGGGCCACATGCGCTCACACACGGGGGAGAAGCCCTTCGCCTGCGCCCACTGTGGGAAAGCCTTCGCCGACCGCTCCAACCTCCGCGCCCACATGCAAACACACTCTGCCTTCAAGCACTACAGATGCAAGCGCTGCAATAAGACCTTCGCTCTCAAGTCCTACCTGAACAAGCACTACGAGTCGGCTTGCTTCAAGGGCTCCGGAGACGAGGAGGAGGACGAAGAGTCCGGGTCGGAGAACTAAGAATAAAAAAATGAAAAAACAACATCGACGAGTAGGAAGGAAGGATGGATGGATGGATGGAAATCCCCTCCCCTGCACCTCCCTCTACCGTTGTAGGTTCTCAACCGACAACCCTGCACAGTCAAAACCATGGTGTTAGTGTAACAACCCTGATGAGTTTACGAACAGAAACCAAAACGAGTCGCTGAGATTCCGTTTTTGTTCAGATCCGTGAACTCTTGGCCGTTATTATTTTCACTAAGGATTGTACCGTGCGCCCACTCTGCCCGTCATGCCTTTTTCTTCCCTTTTTTTAGAAAGCAATATTTTCACTGAGGTTATGCGAAGAAACTCTTAACGATTATGGCAAAGACGATTTACAAAAAAAGAAGATGCTGGATTTTCACCCCTGCACAGTAGCTAATCGCCCACAGAAACAATACAATCAAAACAACCTTTCCCCCAAATAATGACTGTAGTTGTTAGTTGTACACAAATAACTAACACACACGCACACACACACATGCACGCACGCACGCAAACAGAGACGAATACACGTACACACATTATTATATATGAGGCCTGGCATGTGAATTTTTATCAATGACTATAATGATATTGATATCAATAGTAATAATATTTAGATTCCTGATATTTTATAGCAAATAGTATGGGAAAATGAAAAGACAAAAAAAAAACACAAAAAGAACTGTAACAGTGTTCTTTTGTTTTTTTAGACAAAAATGACCTCTTGTATTTTTAATGCTGCTTTTTATTTGCTAAGAATTTAATTCTTTTGCAACTGCCAACATAAACTTTTTATGAAAAAATGTGAACTATAACAGTATTTGCAAAAAAGGGAGATCATTTTAAAAGTTAAAAACAACCCCCCTTTTGTCCACACCAATGTTTCGATTGAAACGGATGTTATTTTTTTATATTTCATTTTTTTTATTTCTTTTGTATTCTTTTTTTGTGTGTGGGTGTGTGCCAACTGTCCCAGGATGATAAAACGTATCTTTGTAACTGTGGGTATTCAGACGACATTAACACTAAATCAGTACAAAAGAAATACATAAAGATAAGCTATAATACGGTTATTATGACAGGATCATTTTGCCATAAAAGCTGTTTAACAGGCACGTGCGCACACACACACACACTCACACACACACACACGCACGCACGCACGCGCACACAAACACACACACACACACGCACACGCACACACACGCACACACACACGCACACACACACACACACACACACACACGCACACACACACGCACACACGCACACAAACACAGGGCACTAACAGGACAATATTTCCGGGAGCCGAAACCAAATGATGTATATTTTACAAGTGTCATGTTTGTAGCAATGAAACTCTTGTTCTTCCTGCGCAGTGCGCGTGTGTGGCGTGCACGACCTCTGCCACTTTTAAAACGGCGCACGCGTGTTAACAAAGCAATCTTCATTCTACACCTTGAGGTGCTCCCCTCGTCCGCTGATTTATAACGCTTCGCAATTGATACTATTGGCATGTGACGGGTGTCGTGCAGGGAAATTAGCTGAAAATAGCCGGAGAGAGCCGGGAAAAGCTTAAATAGCCCATCTAGAAGCTTACATTAGTTTGTCTATTTTGGCATGTGACATCATTGTCCGAAGAAATACACGTACATCTAGTTCTTACCTCAGATAAGAACATTGTCGCCTCTGTCAGATGGAAACTTTATTAAGTCTAAAATGGTCTTCATTTCAGCATTCAGAATTAAGTATCAAGAGTAGATGATCTACAAGCTCAAAACTGGACGCTTTAACGTTTCGAGGTTGTGGATTTTTTTGTGGTGGGGTAAAAAGATAACACAAAAGATTTCTGGGTTTCTGCCTGACAGCGACGGCATCCTGTACATGTGTCCGAAATCTTGTCCTCATTCACTTCTCCCTAGTTGTACTAGACTATAGTGAAACTACATATAGATCAAATAGACCAGATCAGAATGTGTGTAGTAAACAAATGCGTATAGGGCAGTGTTTCCAAGTAGAATGTTGAAGGATAATTAATATAAAATAAAGTGTCCAAACCAGAGCATTAGGTATGTCTAGCATGTCAACCCGTGGAACAAAATGATACATTTGTCATTGTCAGCAACAATATAGTCAGTGTTATGCTCTTCCAGAAATAAGGCTAAAGATATAATAATAATAATGGTACTGCTCCATTGAAACTTTGCCTAGCGTCATCTACCTCGGAATATATGTTTTATTCACCACACTATAATACGGTGTAATAATGATCGCTATACATTCGGACACCACTAGATGGCATAATCACTGTTGCGCACAATCTATCAGCGGTTCTAAACCTTTTCGGGATTGTGGCCCAGTTGAAAATCTCAAAAGCTAAAAAGTACATTTTCAGAGCATGTTTATTGTGATTTCATCGGTATCGCCAAGTGCCATGTCATCTTTTTTACATATTATGTTGATATTAATGTTATATCTTTAGTGTTTCACTAATTATTCAGAGGCCCACTTGCAATACCCTGGCCACTAGTGGGTCACAGGTTGACAACCCCTGCTACATAGTGTGTAGGAAGTGATTTCGGACACAAAGACAGACTCACGCTCACTCACGCGCAGCCTCGTTTTTTTTTTTTTTTTACTCTGCGCTATGGCGGTGTTGCGACATGCGATGGAGCCATAATAAACAAACCTTCCGTTACGAAGTGGAACCATTCCGTTTTGCTCTAAGCTAGCTCTCCTGCGGTTTTAAATGCGTTAGCCTAGCGTCTATATTTATCATGTAAATACTCAAAACTATTGTATTTATTTGTTTGTTCATAACTTATTCATCTGTGTATTTACTGAACACTTGTTTTATTTATTTATTTATTCATGTATTTATTTATGTATTTATTTATTTATTGTTTGGTTGAAAACAAAAGGAACATCCATTGACCTTGTAAGATGCTGCTGATCTTCAAAGAAAAATGTTTATATGCATGAAAACTGTAGAGAGTCCGAAGGACTTAGTTTTTTAAAGAGGAACAATGTAATAGTTAACGACGGTAGTAGAGGAAAAAAACCTTCAAAACGAACCGATTAATGCACATTATTTATTCTTTTTGTTTTTTAAAGGGCAATAACTTTCACTGGCATGGCAACTGACATGTAAACAATCATTATAGCTGTCATATTAGGGCAATAAAATGAAACCATGGAAAATGAGAAGCTGAAATACTGTCCGTCATGAATGATGTTCATAAAGCTGTTGAAGATAGGCCATGCAATAATCCCCAGAGATGGTAGACCTTGACACTGCTATTGTAGATTATGCTTCCCAAGACAATTGTACATTAGCTGATGAATTACTGATGGTGCATGAGCAATAATAATGGTGACAATGATAATAATAGCAATGTATTTCTATGTGTCCTGGATTCGAAAATCTGGCCTAACAAATGTGTGTTTACTGGTTTACTGTAAAGACTATAATTTGTCCAAAATCAACAACTTTTTCTTTTCTTTTAAAAGAAATACAAATAAAACACAACATTAATAAATAAAGGAAAAATAGGCCAAGGCCATAATCTTTTCTGGCAGCTGATTGTGTGCTGGGATAAAGGTCCCACGCAGTATTCGCATGTTGCTTTATTAGCTTCAAAATGCAGTTCTTATGTGACTTATTAAATCAGGCTTTAAACTACACCCCCCCCCCCCCTTCTCTCACAGATTCTCTTGTAAATAAACGTATGGTGGTGTTTTTCTCTGGCATGCAGTGTGAAACGGCAGAGCTCCAGCTGAGCGTACAAGTGAATATAGTGCCAGTTAGTAGGTGAATTCAATTTGAAGCTGCACCTATCGGCCCTTCATTGCAGCCTGAAGTGTCTCGCCAGAGAGAGAGAGAGAGAGAGAGAGATGGCTCTTTATGATGCTGTAATCAGATGATGCACTGCAATACATCGTTCCCGTCCCACAAGACACTGCCCGTTCCCGTCTCACACCCACCATGTCAAGTGGAAACCTTGTATGTCCAAAACTGTTCTCGTCAGGAAAAAAAAAACAAAACAAAATGAATACACCGCAGTTAGCATTTCTCTAATTCTTTTACAATCATTGTTGCATTGGTTCCATAGATATAAAATAAGGTCTCACAGCTCAACCGCTTGTAGGTCTAGGATCTAGTACACTTTTTTCTCTCCTCTTGCAAATTCCACGCAACCCTCTTACACAACAGAGTCAGGCATTAAATCGAATAACATGAACACAGGAAACGGAGATACCAGATTTCTAGGCTGACGGTGATGATGGTCTGAAGTGGGATCGGCAGGGGGAAGGGGAGGGGAGTGTAACAGGTGTTTGTAGACAGACTGCAGACAGGGAGAGTAATTGAGTCGCTGCGCGACCTTGGGACTAGAAGGTCGAGCACCAGCAGGCAAATGCACTGTCAGCAATTTGCATAATTTGCTGCTGTCGGACAGAAACCTCTTATCTCCACATTTTAACTCAGTTTGTTTTGTCTTTTCAAAAAACACTGCTCTCAGTGTGGTCATGCTACAGCCTCACACAAAAGCATCAGAAAGTAGCAGATCTACCAGAAATGCAGCATGTTTTTTAGATCTTGTAGATCTGATGTTTTTGCTATGGCTGAATTTGAAAAATTCAAAATGACAGTTTTGGACATATGAGGGTTCCACAGGGTTTCAAGGTGACACAATCACCGTAATGGTTTACCGCGGTCCTAAAAATAAATAAAACAAAGTCCAAATGTCCGCCTTCCTGTTTTATCATCTTGTCAAGCAGTAGAGACATTTTCTTCTAAAAAAAACATGTTGATTTGCTCTGAGGGGGTAAGGGGGTAAAAATATAACCAAAACTGGACCTTTATGGATACATTTGAACTCATTAAATAGGCAACACACTTAATTGTAGGGCTCAAAAAGCACCTGTGTCAAGTAGCTTTAGTTATAATAATTTGTCTGACTGATTTATCCGAAATTAGTGTTTTGGACACATTTCAGGAAACATGGAATTGGTGGCATTAATTTTCAAACAACTCAATAAAAAATCCAGAAATGTAAAATGTAAATCTTAAGAAAACATTGTTCCTCTTTGACGATTTTGTAAATATGTTTGTAAATATATCACAGCAATAATATGACGATGCATGTAGACATTTAATTGCTCTCTTTTTCTAATCCACACTGTCTTTTTTATGGAAAAAAGACAAAATACAGGTACACAAATTGCAGTCCGGGTGGCAATGTGAATCAGGGAGTGTCTTGATTAAAAGCTATCTGTTGTAAGTTACCCAACAGACCTTCAAACTCTGTGTATTCTGAAAGATTTGAACGTGTTTCCTTTATGCTTTCTGTTTCATTTACGTGCCCGGCTTGGCTGCGCAATGAAGAAGTGCCAAAAACTGATTTCCATGACAAAAGCCTTCAACATATGGTTGGCTGCTTGAAACCTTCCATATGTCTCCTCACTCCACTGATTTAGATCTGACTCTCTCCCTCTCTCTCCTCTCCTCTCTCCTCTCTCTCTCCATCTCTCCCTCTCTCTCTTTCTCTCCCTCTCTCTCCCTCTCTCTCTCTGATGAAGTAGTATAAGAAACTCAAGCCATGATTGCTGAGAGGTGTCTGGTATATTTTGTTCTGCTATACAGTTAACAATGATGACAAAAAGAATAACATTAATAAAAACAAATAGCACAAATAATCGACAGACTGAATGCATGTGATCCTCTGACTTCCATCTTTTGGCTGGAATTTTATGTTGATGCAAAAAAATTAAGGACAGCACTCACAATTTTTGTGGTGGCTCGGCTATTCTAGGACAGGACCGCAACACAGGAGAAGAGACGGGATCCACTCATATAGGCAGTTTATTCAGTTACGTTGCAACGGATTCAGATACAATGGGTTACATACTGAGTATAACGGCAGAGCACTGAATGAAGACACACTGGCAAGTGGTCCAATATATATAGTACAGTTCGGGTGACACTTGAACACACGTCATTCAGGAAACACCTGTTCGAGCTGGTATCCTGATATTGTAGATGTACGTTCGCCTCTTAACCGGGCTACCGGATATATTTCCTAACTTAGACTTATTGTCTGGTTGTTGCTGTCTACCAGCTGGGCGGGTAATTATCCTTATCCTGCTTACCTCTCCCTATATGACGTCATTAGGTGTCTGGGTCTGAAGTATAATTAAACATGCAACACTTGATTCTGTACTGTACACCGATGGAGGGTCATCTGCTGACGCTCACCCCTCCCTGGGCAGGCAGCACTAAGAATACCTACAGGGACAGCATGCCTCAAGACTAGTCATAAATCAGAATATAAGGATATCCTGTTATCCAGCACATTGGCAGACAGGGAGGTCCCCAAGAACACCCCAAACATGACACGGCGAAGACCCAAGATATATAGATGATACTGACACCCCGGTCCAGACGCTGCCCAGCAGGATACGCTAAACAGAGAGCTATTTATTACAGTTGTTCACGCCTTCGACAGAGTGCAGTGGAGAATCTCACGTATCTCAAGTAACCCCCTGTCTCCATAAGCCATAAGCTTGATTGCATAGTGAGGTGGTTATAGTATATCATAAACACTTAATAAACCGAATAAACAGTCTATATACATTTCCGGCTTCCACATTCCTCCATTTTGTCCCTTTTTAGGGACAACACAATAATATAAAGACGGAAATGTGGTTAACTATAATCGTCAAGACAAAACAAAACTATAATTTACCAAACATTTGAGTTACCTGGGCTGATAAGCTCAAAAGGCATGCAAAATGAAATTAAACCAAAGCAAAACAAAAATGCCCAAAAGAAACTAAAAACATATGCAAAAATATTCCTTATGTTAGCGTATATATATATAGTTTTAACCTTTAAGGGTTAAGGGTTGGGATGGGGCTGGTACGAGAAGGGAGTGTCAGATTCCCTATACACTATGAGGTATCCATTGCAATGTGCTAAGCAACTTAAAGCAAGGACTGAGTAGCACCGGTCCTCCACTTTGGCACATTTATGGGTGCACCACACATGTACCCATTTTTCTTGTCAATCAGGGATGTAAAACTTAAACTAGGAAAATTTGGTACAGACTGTGTTTGTGTTATTATAGACAGAGCACCAATTTACAGGGACATCCCAGGGAGAACAACAAAAGTAGTTTTTTCAAAATTGGTTGCATTATTAAAATTAATTTCCTGTTTTATAACCTTCACTGATAACTATTTTGTAGTAAATAAAAACAAAACAATCACCTTGTGATTTGACTCGTAGTGTGTGCAATATACCAAAGGGACAGTTGTAATGGTAATGAAATATCATCCAGCGGCTGAAGATGACTTACTTGCAGGCCTGATTGTTCTGACATCTGTATTTTAAATTCTATACCTGATAGCCCTAAACCCAAAGGCCAATACAGAAAATGACAAAACAAACAAAAATAAAAATTAAAATAATAAAGTGCAAAATTAAAATTCCCAGAGGCACAAAGTTCTTGTGACGGCTTCTTGTCAACCCTGGAACGGCGGTTCCCTTCCAGCCGAGGAGTCTACCCCCTCGTGTAAGGCTGGGGCTTATCTAAATGTGTGTGTCTAACTGGTTGACTCCTTGTTCCTCAGCTATGGGGTGTGTATGATGGATCTGGCAGTGAGTCGTATCCTTATGTTCCGGTGCAGCCAAGAGCCTGTTCCAGACTCTGAGCAACGTTCTTTCTATCCCGTCCCCGCAAAGCCCCGCCCTGGGGTCCCCGGTCATCGGGGCCCCCCTTGGGGTGAGGAATAGTCGGGAGTAGCGCTAAATATCCTGGCCACATTTTCAACATGTCCAAGAGTCTCAGCTGTATTATTCGTTGGACTCACTGCCATCAGGGTGTAGGGGAGTAGGGTGATATATGTCAGGTGCGATGTAAACTTTTCCTCATCCAGGTAGAACGTTGTTAGCACCACCTTTCCCAAGGACTCTGGTTCCTCAGGGGAAAGCTAGTGGAGGTGTAATCCGATAGAAATCGTCTCCTCTTCTTCCCAGTGCTTGGAGTCTGGCGATCCATTTCGTTGGTGACTGGGCTCCGGTTCCCCAGCCACCTTCCTTTCATAGAATACAGTCACGTGGAGTTCGTTTCTCGGGGCCCGAGCTGGTGGAACCCGGTGTCTGGGGCCCACAGCGAGAGTCCGGCATAGAACTTGCGATGCCACAGTCAGCAGGGAATGGAAGGCATCCAGGGAATGCCCAACATGGTCCCAACGGACCACATCCCTGCCTGCAGGGCTGGCCAACAGCGCCAGATCCAGGTGGACGGTAGGCCGAGGAAGGTGGTTCCCCCTGACGTTCCAGGGGCAGGGCGAAGGTGCTGATGTCTTTTAACTCCACAGTGGCATTTGTCCGGGGTCAGCGGTTGAGTGGGGGGGGTCGACTTCCCCGGACGCGCGGAGGTGACCCCGGAGGTCATGGGAGCGGTGGAGGTGCACACAGGATAGCAGGTGGCTGTTGGAAGATCGGTCAGTGAAGATAGTCGATGGAACAGAGCCTCTGCCTTTCATCGAGTCCCCCCAGCGAGATGGGCTGAAAGCTAGTGGAGAGGAACTGGGAGGGGCCTGCTGTAAATCACGCAAAGGCAGGAAGAGGTAGCCATAAAGGGAAGGTGGGGGCTGACATGGACCCAAACGCGTGGGGAGGGAGAGGGTTTTTCAGATACCGTAAGCCATAAAAGCCTGACTTAGGGTCTCTGCAAACTTCAAATAGGTATTTAGCAGCATCAAAACATTGAATGGTTTAATTCCGTAATTCTATGTTATTCAACATAGAAGGGTTGATATTAGTGTTTAAAATGAATAAGCAGAGAGAAAAGAAAAGAGTAGATCTACAATAAAATAGTAGTAGTAAAACAGTAAGACACTAAACTGGCAAGTTCAAATGAACAAAACAAAACAGGTAGCTGTCTACTGTCCTATTTTATGGTTGCAGGAGAAATAGGAAGAGGCTGGTAGAGCCAATACATAAATACTTTTATATTCATAAGAATTGAGTTGTTGGTTTTCTAGATGGTGCATTATTTAGAAATTATTCTTAGATATAGGTAAAACTTTTACTATCTTCATCTTATCAGGAAATGTTCCTGTTCTTAGTGATAAGGTACAAATATATGTAAGAGCTTTTGGTGACCAGTATAAAAATATCTTTAGCTAGAGCCATGTTAATTCCATTGTCATGTGTCTTTGCCTTCCTTTGTCAATGTCAAGATTCCAAATTGAGCTGGTTCCTGGGCTGGCCTGGTATCAACCAGCAGCAGCAGAAGGATCACGAGCTACAGACAAGCTCCACCAACTGCTCATTGATTGTATATGGATTACTACTACTAGATTATAACTGGAGAAAGACAAACACTGAAAGTTGTGAGAAGAAAATAAATCTAAAACATGCGTGTTAAATGCAAACATGCAGGAGTAGGCTGCGTGTATTATTACAGTCCTAAACTAAGACACTTCTGCATCATGCAACTATTTGTTATATCAGGCGAATGGCATTATTGACCATTCCCCCCATTTTTTTTTTTCTCAAAGAAAAATAAATCAAAATAATAAATCAAAGAAAAGAAATTGACCTGCTTTCCCGGAGAAAAATCATCAAAAGAGAAAGGGCAGAGATCCAGTTCTTCCTAGAACCGACGAATCTGCAGCCCAGTCCAAATAAACAAACCGTGGTCATGGGACGTCAAAAAACTGGACGACCGGTCCTTCAGGTCAAATAAACAAAACAAAACAAACAAGTTAATCAAATAAAATAGTTGTGGTTTTGGGGCTGATCCTCCCAAGGTGCCACTTCCAAGTAATATCGTATCTTTTGTTCTCAGAGGAGTCTTCAGAGGAGTGGTCTTCTAGTTAAAGGTTCACTATAGGTAATGTCACAGACACTGTTTTAAGCAGCAGCCTCTAAAAAACAGATTACAAGCATCTAAACTGCCATACTTATAGAGAGGAGGGATAACCTATCTAGACTAAGTTGTAGCTAAAGCTTTAATGTGTCAATTAACTACAGGCGACCTTGTTCAAATCGGGGCTTACAGTGTAAATTGTGGAGTCGATAAAAACAAAATAAAAGAAATGAAAATAACACTTATAGAATTAGTAAAATGTGGCAGTTAACCTAAGCTTTGATTTCTTCTGATAGTCATTAGTGTGGTTAAGTACGACTAGATATTGTCATCGCATCTCCATGCACTATATGTATAGGTTACATTGGCACTCACATGAGTATCTCAGTTTATTGGTGTTAAATGATTAATGTCAGTTAGCAGCACACAATTGATCATATTGGCACGTGTCTATGTGGGGCATTCCACACACAAATCGTACCGTCCGGTATAGTTACATTTGTATATAGAAAGCAGCATTACTATTACTCCTGTCTGACAGTTGACCTCAGCGGAGCATGTGAGACAGGGAAAACCCCTTTCTTTGTTGTTCTGTTCGTTTTAGTGGGGAAAACCTGAAACTATGGATGCGGGATAGTCCGTATCCATACCATTTGGCCATGTTTCGCTTTGGACAATGTCAGACATTCGTAATTGAATATGGGAAATTATGAGGGTCCCATATATCCCTGTCATGAGTTTCTTGAACTTTTGGTGTCCCCAATGGGGTGGTTGTCCTACTTGTTGAACATAGAACTATTATATTTAATCAAATCCAAATAGGCCCCCGTGAATGCCAGTATTACGGCTGGTACTATTATAGGGAAGGTGGCGCAAGTATGTTATTCCCGTAAGCAAAATCGGGCCATTTAGTATGCTGATACGCAAGAATTCTGTACATCGTGTACGAATTACAGGATGGAGTGTGGCCACTCTCTGTCCCTCCTTCCAATCCTCACTAAGGTCGAGAGCTTGCCTACACTCCTTGCAATCCTCCGGGTGAGTAGATATTGTCACTACTTGTACGAGCTCCTGTTCTAGCACACAGACTCTCTCTATGAGAAGGGGACCCCAGCGATGCCTCAACGCCCCTTCCGGGATGCGTTGTGCAGTCATGTATGTGGTTTTGTGTCCAACATAATATGCGTGTGATGATGTTCTGTTTTGCAAATAGTGCAGGTAATTCGGCGGCTGCCATTGGTAACCAGTGGTCTTTGGGTCGACCGTTCCCGATAAGAGGGTGGGGTCCGGGAAACTCAATCTTGCCTCATCCATCAGCCACTCAAACATAGCTATGTTGTCAGGGTGTTCACACATGCTCATTTCCCTTTCGGCCTCACACCCCTTATTCAGATGTATGTGAAAAATGTTGAACAGCTCTATGGCTTCGTCTGACTCCATATCAAAATGCAAACGCCAGAAATGGGATGGCTGTATGCAGAGCCATTTAAGGAAAAGATTAAATTTTACATAAGAAGTAGTAACTAGACAGCCTAGGTCCAATATTTTCTTTCTATAATCAACCCTGGTGGCGTCTTTCGCCATTTGCATTACTGTTTCCAGGTCTGGGATGCGTGTATTTCTTTTCCTCCAGTCAGGAATCATGGACAATTTCTTCCTTTCCCTGCACTGAGCCATTTCACAAGCAGGATTAACTCGGGGCGGCTAGGCACAGTGGTGGTCCTTCCAGGACGTGTGCTGTTCTGGGCTTGGTCTCTGGCCCCCGGGCAAGTTGTTTACGCCAAGGTCATCACTTAATGCGCCGTATCTGACCAAGGGGGTGCACAGCAACCTAAAGGTCGGCGAGGCATACCCAGAGATTAGCAATACTTATGCAAAGTGTCTTTACCTATTTCCTAATCATGAGGCAACTTTTGAACTTCCCAGGCTGGCATACATTTAATGTCCTGTCATTGTTATTCAGCGGGTCAACTCCACACGAGCCCTTTCAAGACAAGGGGTGTTCATACTTGGGTAGTATATTAGTGATCAATTATCCATTATTTTTTCATTCGCTCAATACCTAACACTAAGATGAACATTTGGCATACTAGCAGGAACTAGAATCAGATAAAGTAAAACCTGATACTGATAGTATATTTCTGTCACTTATTCGCAAGCAATTAGTCACCAAGGTTATAATAGTTAACTAAAACCAACTAAAAACAAAACTAAATTTAAGACAGTTGAGTTGACTGAAACTACTCAAATGTGAAAAAAACGCTTGCAAAATTCGCAACTAGACATAAACTGTGGGTCCGTAATTTGACTAAACCGGACATAACCCAACCCCAAAATACCCATAGTTTCAGTTTTATTCCTAAGGATTTTACATTCAAACCTTATTGGTGACGAGTTTGTGGAGAAGGTGATTCTAAATCCCCTATCCACTACTGTGCTTCATAACATTGGTGTTAAAGGACTAAACTTAAACTAACTAAACTAAATGTGTAGTAGACCTATTCTAAAACCTACTAAAATTTACTTGAATTAGAGAATAAAATATCAATGAACGAAGACTAATACTAAAATTAAATTCATAACCCTACAGGTTACCTATTTGACTAACTTAATTCGTGCACTATTCTATCACCTATCCTCATGTAATGATGTTGGGCCTATGTGTCCTTTAACAAGAATGTCACTCCATGGTCGTCCGGTTGCGACCGTAGCTATTGTATTGTCTCTATGTCCAAGCCCCCATGGCTGGAAAACAAGCGTGCTGCGCCTGACCTCGCTAAGTACCCCTGTACTTTGTTCTTTAGAGAAAATTTCAGGATGATCGCCGACCTATATTCCAAATTATATTTCTCATCATAAACTCAGAACCTACTATCCTAACCGTAACAAATGTAGGCTCCAGTCAGAGCGGTATCCGACGCTTGGGAAAAACTGGTGACTAAAACTAAAACTTAGGTCAGAACTGACAAATGACCAAAATACTGATTTTCCCTTCTTTTTTTCTTTCTTTTCCTTATCTTTCACTTGAGGTGGTCAACAATAAAAATAACATTGTACACAGATATAGAGTATTTAAGAAATTAATAGAAGAAGGGTGACACTCCACCCATTCCTTTTTTTTTTTTTTTTTTTTTTTTTTTTTTTTTAACCGTAGAGGAGAGACAGAAGTGCCTATCCCCTGGCAGGGGAGCTAAAAATAGCCGAAGGCCTGCATGGACGGTCAACGCAGACACATGAGTAACCATGTGCGATAGGCAGAGCCCCAGCGAATCATGCAGGGTATGCAGGCAGTAGCATCTGCGGGTCAGAGTGTAAATACAGCCCATTAAAATACATTCTGTACTGGCCACCCAACCTGAACGTTGGGTTCTCACTTAATCAGAGGCCAGATCAATCATTTCCACCCACCATATTACACCATATTAAAATCAGAACGCGATGACAACGTTGTTGCCAGCCTATCAGAATTGTTCTATTATACCCAGTGCTCATAATTCAATGGTCTAAGAAGGGCCTATTTCTGTCTGGTGCCTCTTGGGTGCGACCCTCGGTGCGCTGTGAATCGTTGAGTATTCATGGGGACGATCAGCGATAGTCCGTATACATTTTGAGCAGTAACAGGATTTAGACCGTACATGTATCCGAAGATGTTTGAGTAAAACAGATTCTTGATTGAAAGAACTCCCGCAAACCGAACACGAATACGGCCTTTCCCCAGTGTGGATCAATAAATGTCGTTTCAAATGTGCAGGCCTAGAAAAAGTTTTTTCACAATTCTGGCAGAAATTCCCCCCCAAGTGAGGCTTGGGCCTAGTACGCCTTCGGGTGGATTTCCCCTTGTGACTGAAGACCTTTTTCCCTGGATGGACAACACTATGTCTCTCTAAATAATAAAAACTAGGAAAGGTCTTTTTACAGACTTCGCAACAGTGGACTCTAACCGACTTCCCACAGGCCGTACAGGCATCTGCTGTTCTGGGGGTCGACGAGCCTGGTCCTACGACCCCTTCCTTGTCCAATTGCCGAGGCTTAGCCACTCTCAGGCTGTTTCTGGGCATAGTTACAGCAAACCTTTTAATCGCAGAACTAGAAATGTCGTTACTGTCCTACTAATCCGTTGAAGGCACCAATTTATTGATGTTTGTTCGTTGTTAATAATGTACAGCACTTTGTGGCTTAGGCCTATAAAAGTGCTATATGAATAAAGTCATTATTAAAGTTATTATCATTCAGGCTATACAATACTATTATTATTGATATGATCAAGGCTTTGCTTTCCCTGGGTTATTTATAATATACATATCTATTCATATATTCCCTTATTCCCCGAAATAGGATCCACTTAAACACAGTCTACTATATCCTAACAGACAGATATGTTAGTATACATATATATATATGACTTTGGAACCGGAATACTAAAACTGTGAAATAGTGGATAATCATTAGGGTCTAATGTCACAACAGGAAAAATTGTATCATTACAACTTATTAGTATTATAACGTATTATTAGTTATTAGAGTTATGCAGTGGTTAGAACTAAATACCCTAATTCAAATTCAACAACAGTCGTGCTAACGTAATTTATGTAATTTAAATTGAAATTTAAATAATGTAATCGAAATTGTTCAAGCTCACCCCACTTTTCCCTTTACCCATCCAATCAAATCACACTGATTATTCCTCTAAAATTATACATTTACATGGCTTGCGTCAATACGCAAACAATCATGGAACCACTACGGGGGAGAGTGCAGAGAGCAGAAGAGGGAGAGAGAGGGGCAGAAAAAGGGGGGGTTGAGAGACCACCCCACGGCAACAAGTCGCGGAGCAGGAGATTTATGGGGGGCAAGGGAAGGAGGGAGGGGGGCAGAGAGAGAAGTAGAAGGGGGAAGAGGGAGAGGGCGAGAGAGAGAGAGAGAGAGCGAGGAGGGGACAAGGCGCCCCACAGCAGCATCCGCGGGGCTGGCGGGGGAAGATGGGAGGGAGGTGAGTAGCACACCCACAGCAGGAGGAGAGGAGAGAGAGAAAGGGAGAGTATTTCGGGTGCGAAACGACAGAAGAGAAGGGGGGGGACAGAAAATGTGCGCCGCAGAGGGGCAGAGGGGGACGGGGACAGTGAGGGAGAGAGAGAGAGACACTAGGATGGCACACAAGGGGAGACTGACAGAGGCTCAATGATAGACCATAGAGCACAAGCAAAAGAGCACAAGAAATAGCCCGGGCTGAATTGAGAGAGGAGAGAGAGAGAAGAACAGCATCATGGGTGCGAGGCCACACCCAAAGATCACAGATTACAACAAATGCATACACAGACGGCCGTCTCCTAAACATTACATTTCTAAAACCTGCTCGGGGCCACCATACACCAAAGCCCTGGTCATACCTGCAGAGCTGACCTATGTAAAAATGTTCCCCGAGCTCTTGTCCTGGATCCTTTTTCTTAAAAAAAAAAACGTGTCAGCGCGACCGCACAGCTGAGCCCCAATCCCGGGGCAGCCTCATCGTGCAAATCACCAAACCAACACCATAAAACCGGGCTGGGGCAACCCGCGCCCTATGGCCCTGGCACCAGGGTCACCCTGCGCACGGGAAAACACCCAAACCCAAGCAACCCCCGCTAAGTCGATCTGTCCACCCACCCCCTCAGATTAGGGCGTATAGGGCCGTAACAAATAGCCGTTAACAGTGTGCGAAAGGAAAACAAAATGCTGAGTTTGGTCTGAGCGCCCAGTCCCCAATAAGGGCCTATGAGGCACATTCAGACTGGATTCCCCTCAGTGGCATGATCTACCTTGTCGAGGCGACAGGCCCGGTTATTCGGGCACGGCGTCACTCCTATTGATACCTCAACTGCATGCCTCCCAGGACTTAGCAAATTCCCTGGAAATAAATTTTGCCAAAACGCGTCCGTTTGTGGGTACTTTAAATTCCCTTTACCTTATTTGCTAAACTCTTAATAATCACAGTTTTAATAATACATTTCCATGGGGCCCCAACCTTGTTACATCCTGGCCATGGCCAACCTTTAAGACCGAATAAATTGCCCCTACCAGCTCTGATCCTCCAGTCTCCTCAGGTCCTCATGTCCCACACTTTTGGGTTTGTGTGCCTCGTCACCGTCCACGCATGGTCCAACCAACTGGAACTCCGTGGAACAGACCAGACCGAATGCAGCTATGCTAATGCGATGTTGATCCAATGGGCATCGCTCACCCTCTGTTATGGTCGACCATTCGATTCAGTTCCAGCCTGGCCCACGCAGTCCCTTGGTCAGGAAAAATGCTGCTGATGCGTGGACAGATATTGAGGGTCCAACACGTTGGGCGTCAAATGTGGTGGCTCGGCTATTCTAGGACAGGACCGCAACACAGGAGAAGAGACGGGATCCACTCATATAGGCAGTTTATTCAGTTACGTTGCAACGGATTCAGATACAATGGGTTACATACTGAGTATAACGGCAGAGCACTGAATGAAGACACACTGGCAAGTGGTCCAATATATATAGTACAGTTCGGGTGACACTTGAACACACGTCATTCAGGAAACACCTGTTCGAGCTGGTATCCTGATATTGTAGATGTACGTTCGCCTCTTAACCGGGCTACCGGATATATTTCCTAACTTAGACTTATTGTCTGGTTGTTGCTGTCTACCAGCTGGGCGGGTAATTATCCTTATCCTGCTTACCTCTCCCTATATGACGTCATTAGGTGTCTGGGTCTGAAGTATAATTAAACATGCAACACTTGATTCTGTACTGTACACCGATGGAGGGTCATCTGCTGACGCTCACCCCTCCCTGGGCAGGCAGCACTAAGAATACCTACAGGGACAGCATGCCTCAAGACTAGTCATAAATCAGAATATAAGGATATCCTGTTATCCAGCACATTGGCAGACAGGGAGGTCCCCAAGAACACCCCAAACATGACACGGCGAAGACCCAAGATATATAGATGATACTGACACCCCGGTCCAGACGCTGCCCAGCAGGATACGCTAACTAGAGAGCTATTTATTACAGTTGTTCACGCCTTCGACAGAGTGCAGTGGAGAATCTCACGTATCTCAAGTAACCCCCTGTCTCCATAAGCCATAAGCTTGATTGCATAGTGAGGTGGTTATAGTATATCATAAACACTTAATAAACCGAATAAACAGTCTATATACATTTCCGGCTTCCACAAGTAGTATAAGAAACTCAAGCCATGATTGCTGAGAGGTGTCTGGTATATTTTGTTCTGCTATACAGTTAACAATGATGACAAAAAGAATAACATTAATAAAAACAAATAGCACAAATAATCGACAGACTGAATGCATGTGATCCTCTGACTTCATCTTTTGGCTGGAATTATATGTTGATGCAAAAAAATTAAGGACAGCACTCACAATTTTCAAGTTACAAGACAATGGAAATCCTACTTTGATTGGAAATAAATGGGGGACTGTGTCTGTGTGCACAGATGTGTACAGATACAGGATGATAAATATGAAATTATAGTGACATAATTGTCATTGTAGTTAAGGTTGTTTATTATTCTTATTATTAGGTTATAAGAGTGCACTGGTCAATTAAAAGCAAAATTAAATCTCATCAGTGAAAGTATTTGTCAGGCCAGGTGAGATTGTTCCTAAACTATTATTGCAATAAGTAGACATTATGTTTTGGGATTATTCTTGTGAACCTATTATTGTTCACTACCAATTGAAGACACGCTAGATTAAGGACAGCAACCTTTGCTGTCATTATCTATTATAGCCAGCTATTTGTGCTAACCTCCATGAGTTTTTTTTTTTTTATTATTATTTTTTTAAATATACCGTATATATACCGGTAAATAGCATTCCTATGAGACGTATTAGCAGGAGCATGTGACTAAATAGTAAATAATATGTCCAAACTGTTACTTCTCAATGTAAACCCCATATTGTGGGGTTTGCATTGAGAAGTAACAGTTTAGAACATATGGGGTTTACATTTAGAAGTAACAGTTTTGGACATATGCGCTTTGGCTCCAAAGACCTGACAACGAGTCCACTGTGGCTTCAACATGCTGTGTTGGCAACAGATCAACATTCAGGTGGAGCAGCTCGTGGGGCTCAGCGCACGTTTAGCGTGGCAGACACTATAAGACCCCCTTATCGCATTTTACGACAACAAATAAATAACTGATTTCATTACCTGGCAATATACTTTAAAACCGGGACCCGTGGAAACCAATTACATGTGTGTGTGTGTGTGTGTGTGTGTGTGTGTGTGTGTGTGTGTGTGTGTGTGTGTGTGTGTGTGTGTGTGTGTGTGCACACCAAGGAGGATGAGTGATCACAAAAGAAAGCGTGGCCATATACACACAAGAAACCTTGTATCTCCGCACTTAGTTATCTTTTTTTGTAAATCCATAAATTAAAACCCTAACGTGCCATGCAAACGCAGCAAAACTAACACACAATATTCTGTGCTTTCCTCAGTGCTGACAGAGACACCAGTAGGCCTATCCTTCTGCCTCATTACAAACTGCCAACATCTCCACATCAGCGCTGCAATAAAATGCATAGA